>PVIY010009778.1:0-71633 GCA_004026745.1 Myrmecophaga tridactyla | reverse complement strand
GGCTTCCCTTAGCTCTCTCCAGTTTCTGGGTTACTTAACATCTCATGGTGATATCTCCTGGGCTCCAAGCATCTCCAAACATCTGTATCTCTGTTCTTCAAGTGTTGGCATCTCTGTCATCTCTGCTCTGAAGTTTCTGTTGGCTCTCTTTCTGTTGGCTCTGAGCCTTCCATCATTTCTGACTCTCTCCAAAATGTTTCCACTTTTATAGGATTCCAGTAAACTAATCAAGACCCAACTGGAATGGGTGGAGCCACATCTCCATCAATCAGAAGATTATACACACAATTGGGCATGCTACATCTCTGTGGAGACACTATTCAAAAGTTTCTACCTATGATATTGAATCAGGATTAAAAGAAACTGCTGCCCTTTTAAAATTGGATTAGGATTAAGCTGTGGCTTTTTGGGAACATAATACTTGCAAACCAGCACACTGATGTAGTGATGTCTCAAAGTATCGTTGTAGAGATGTCTATTTCTTCCTTTGTTTTGCCGATGTTTGCCTCATGCATTTTGTAGCACCTGGTTAGTTCCATAAATATTTATGATTGTTATTCCTTCTTGGTGTTTTGCCTCTTTTATTAATATGTAATGCCCTTCTTTATCTCTTATAACAGCTTCTCATTTAAAGTAAATTTGCATGACATTAGTATAGCTAGCCAACCTCGTTTTTTAATTCTGTTTTTATGGACTATCTTTTCTCTGGCCTTCCACTTTCAACCTCCTGTGTCCGTGGGTCTATGGTGAATCTCTTCATATAAAGCATATAAATGGATCTTATTCATTCTGCCAGTCTGAGTCTTTTGAATGTCCATCATTCAAAAGTGATGTTACTGTATAGGAAATACTTACTTTCACTATTTTCTTCTTTGGCTTTTTTGTATCATATTATATTTTTAAATCTATTTTTTTGTTTACTCTTTTAGTTACTCTTACTGATAATCTTCATTTTTATACTCTTTTTTACAGCCTATCTCCCTTATGTTTTCCTTTTAGCCTGCAGAGCTCTCTTTAGGATTTCTTGTAGGGTAGGTGTCTGGTTGACAGACTTTCTTGGTTTCTGTTTGTCAGTGAATATTTTAAACTTGTCCTCATTTTTGAAGGACAGTTTTTCTAGAGAAAGAATACTGACTAGCAGTTTTTCTCTTTCATTACCTTAAATATATAATACAACTGCCTTCTGTACTCCATGGTTTGTGATGAATTGCTTTTCTTCTGCTGCTTTCAGGATTCCTTCTTTATCATTGACATTTGATATGCTGACTATTATGTGTCTTGGAGTAGGTTTATTAGGATTTATTCTGTTTGGAGTATGTTGCTTTTCTTGTACATGTATATAAACACATCTGTCATATAAGTAGGGAAATTTTTGGCCGTTATTTTCTCAAATATTCTTTGTCTCTTTTCTGTTCTCTTCTCCTCCTGGGATACCATGCATGTATGTTTGTGCATGTGCTGTTACTCAGTTCTCTTATACCCTGCTCATTTTTTTCTTTACTTTTTTCTATGTGTTCTACTGTTTGTTCAATGTTAAATATCCTATCTTCTAATTTGCTGATCTTTCTTCTGTGTGTTTGAATCTTTGTTGTAGGTCTCTGGTATATTTTAAATCTCATCTGTGCGTTTCATTCCCATAAGTTCTGCTATTTTTTGTGCATGTTCTCAAAATCTTCTTTATGCCCACCCAGTGCCTTGATATACTTTATCTCTTTATCCATATTTTCCTTCATCTCTTTGAGTTCGTTTAGGAGATTTTCTTGAACGTCTTTGATTAGTTGTTCTAAATTCTGTGTCTCCTCCTATTTTGTGGTTTGTTCCTCTGACCAGGTCAGATTCTCTTGTTTTTAAATACGACCTTCAGTTTTGCTGCTGATGGCTAGGCCTCGGATTTTGTTGGTGCATTTGCTCTGGTGGTCAGTTTCTCTCTCTTGCCTAAGGTTTTAATGTTGATTGGTTTTGTGTTGTTTTTTTCTTTGGCACTTGGCTCAATTTATTCTAGATCTTTAGAATTGCCTATACTTAACTTAACAAAACTTTTCTGGGGGCGGGCCACAGTGGCTCAGCAGGCAGATTTCTTACCTGCCATGCCAGAGACCTGGGTTCGATTCCCGGTGCCTGCCCATGCAAAAGAAAAAGCAAAACTTTGTCTGTCAAGGGTCAGGAAAGATGCCAAAAAGCCTTTTTAAAATTGGCTTCCCAGAGCTGTGATTTGCCTGCCCAGAAGATGGTGAAGTTTGGCAAGCTATTCCCCAAAAAGTCCTAAGGAGGGACTATGGTTTTGCAACCTCTACAGACTCCAGTTTTGGAAGGGGCAGTGTTGAAACAGTGTCTCTGGGGAACCCTGTCAGGGCAGGCTAGACGAATGTTCAGAGTGAGGACCCAGCGTTCCAACTTCGCTGATGAGAAGCCATGCTTAGCCCTAGGGAGTGCCTCCCACCCCCAAACTTTTCCCGGGGAGGGAAACATCCATGCCTCTCTCTCTGTCCACAGAAGCCACACACAGGTGGTACCAAGGCTACTTGCCTTGGGGGTGGGGCATGGGAATGGCCAGTGCCACAGAGCAGTTCACTCACAAATTATTTGCTGCAACTTCTCAGCCTTCTCATCCCTCTCTTTCCTCCATGCTGTACAATGCTCCCCTGGCCCCTGGAGCCCAAGAACCATTGTTTGTGATGGTTTTTGCCTGTGTTCTAGCTGTTTTTGAAGGAGGAATGTGACCTGTTGTTCCCTACCCTGCCATCATCTCTGGCTAGTGAAGTACATTTTGCTAGAGCATTATGTTGACATAGTAAAAGTTGAGGATATACTGGAATTAGTTACATAATAGCAATATCTGTTGAATAATGCTAAAATGAGCATCAAATTCATGACATAAAAGAATCTAGTGTGATACAATAAGTATCATACTGAGAAATACAAATGGTGTATTTTATCCCAATTTATTTCAAGTTGTCTTTGAGGATTTATTTTTTATTAATCTAGTAGGTAAGTCATGGATATCAGAGAGACGAATTGGTGCACCAGTATGGGATATTATAACTTTTTACAACTTACCTAATATAGGATGGTTCTAATAACCTCAAAGTTACAGCATTTATTTGTTTTAGATTTGAAATTTGATGAAATATTGACAGTAGTCTGAGAGGATCTCAGTATCTCAGATGGTGGTAGTAGTGAAGATTGGTCAGCCTGCCAGGCAGAAATGACTTTTATTTGCTGTAGTTGACATATTTAGAACATTATTTTTGTAGCTGCAAATGATACTAATAAATTTTAAAATGTTTCTAGAAAGCATAAAAAACTGATAACAAGTAAAACTTTAACTTAAATAGTGATAAAATCCAATTTAGAGTCATGGTCTATTTTCGGATTTTTATGGTGCAGTGTAAATGTTTATCTTTAGACTACAAAAAACCCAGAACTTTCCACCTTTAATTATAGCACATTCTTAGATAAACCAAGCACCAGAGGACTATTGTACAACTAAAGTCCAGTTGTTTTCTGCTTTAACAGGTCCTTATGAAGTGTTTCTTGATGTTGAACTTGATTGACAGTTTCAAATATATATATTTGAATATTATATATATTCATCTCTCTGATATCCATGACTAGATTAACAAATCTTAGGTCACTCTGATTATCTTTATATTAAATTATCTTTCTATAAAGATAATTAGATTAACCTAAAGAGAAATAGGAATTACACTTAAAAACTAATTCCCAGAAAAGGAGCTTTTATAAAATTTTGAAAAAAAAAAATTAGAAAACAAGTGAAATCATAGTCAAGAAAAGCCTGAGGAAATATGATGCCTGGATGAAATGTGGTGCCCTGGATGAGACATTGGGAGAGAGAAAGGACTTTAGCTAAAACTATGGGAATCAGGGTAAAATATAGGCTCTACTTAATAATGATTTATCAGGATTGGTTCGTAAGTGTGACAGTTGTATCACACTAGAGTACAGTGCTTGTAAGAGGGGAAATTATGTTCAGGGTACTATCTTTGTACTATCTTTGTGTAATTTTTCTGAAAATCTGAAACTATTCTAAAGCAAAACTTTATTTTAAAATGAATGAGAGTGAAAGAAGACCTGTGAGGATGTGTTAGTTTGAAACTGTTGTGTACCCCAGAAAAGCCATGTTCTTTAATCCTGATACGGTGTTGTTGGGTGGGAAATTTTTGATTATTTCCATGGAAATGGGACCTTTTGATTAGGTGGTTTTCATGGAGATGTGTCTCCATCCATTCAAGGTGAGGTTGCTTACTGGAGCCCTTTAAGAGGAAACCATTTTGGAAAAGGCCTCAGAACTCACACAGACAGATATATTTGGAGATGCAGAAAGAAAATGACCCCGGGGAAGTCATTTGCAATGAGACGCCAGGAGAGAAAGTTAGCCAACTCTGCCATGTGCCTTCCCAACTGATAGAGAAACCCCAAACGTCTTTGGCCCTTTCTCCGGATGCCTTAGTTTGTGCATTTTTATGGCCTTAAAACTGTAAACTTGTAATGTAATGAATTCCCTTTATAAAAGTCAACCCATTTCTGATATATTGCATTTCCAGCAGCAGTAACAAACAGAGAGGAAGACTACTACAGATGTAGTGATTTCTTTTATGAGCAATTATGCTATTCTATATAGAAAATCAGAGTTGAACATAGATTTTACTTCTCTCTTTAAGGAGCTTAGAAAATATAAGAAAACCAATATAGGAATTTACTCAAGAAGTTAAACATTTCATTCTTCTATTATAATACATTCACCCTCATGTTTTACAGATGCTTTCAATTAAAGGAGAAATATTAATTATCTTGAGTTAGCTCGATATGAACATAGATAATTAAGAATGAGAGCTTAAGAGATGTAGACATAAATAGCTATAGATACTCCATTAAGTGTTAAGAAAATAACCCTGGGTGTTTAATACATTAAGTACTGATTCTAGAATATCATTATTTCTTTCACTACTGTATTAGAGTTCTCTAGGGGAACAGAACTGACAGGATACATATATATATATTATGTAAATATTATGAGATTTATTATAGGAATTGGCTCACATGATCATGGAGTTGAGCAAAAGTCCAAATTCCTCAGGACTCAACTGGGAGCTCTGATGAAGATGTTCGATGAACTCCCCTGGAGAACTAGCTGGCTGATGTGGCGATGTAAATTCTTCTTTCTGACTGCTGAAATCCTCAGTTCTCTCTTGAAGGCCTTCAACTGATTGGATGAGACTTCTCTCATTGCTGAAGGCAGTCCCTCTAGTTGATCGTAGATGTAATTGGCCTTTGCTGGAATCAACCGATCGATGATATAAACCCATGAAATAGCCTCATAGCAACAATCAGGCCTGATTGCTTGCTTGACCATAGACTGCTTGCTTGACCTTAGACTGGCCAAGTTGACTCCTGAACTTAACCATCACAACTACCATATTATATAAATGAGAAATTAGTATAATTATACATCCTATAGTAACACAGGAACATCAAACCTTAGTGGCTGTGGTGCAACTGTGTAATAAGCTCCTAAGTAAATATACTGTATAACCTACCATTTCTCAAAGTGTTTTCTTAGAAATTTAGTGCAGAAAGATTCCACTTTCAAAAAAATCACTTGTTCAAAAGGTTTAGGAAATAAAATATTTCCTCACCACTGACAGTGAAAAAAAATAATTCACATTAAGTTTTTATATAGAGCCCTGGTTTATTATTGATCACCAGTTCTTTGATATGCCTCATCTTCTCAGCTTGCAGTAAGATTGCACATTCTCACTCAGTTTCAGTTAGGTGTGGTTATGTGACTTGTTTGGCCAATTAAAGAATAGGCATGACAGTGTCATCCTAATGTGGAAGAATTTCAGTGCTGGTGTATGATTCTTTACGTTTTTTTTTCCTTGATATGGCATATCCTGAAATTCCATGTTGAAATAAAAAATGTACTCCATCATCTTAACTTTTTTCAGGAAGTACCATGAACATTTTTCCCCTGCCAACCATCAGTGGATATGCAGCATGAAAAGGAGATGCACTTTTATTTTCTTTTTAAATACATTTGTGAGTTTGAAATTGCTTGTTACCCAGTGTAAACTCTGCAGTCCTGACTGATACAGGTTGTATTGAAATCTCATAAAATTTCATTTTCATAGATATTGAAAATAAAGTTTACTTCTACCTACCTATAAATAATATTCCATAGGCATTTTGCCCTAAATGCTTTCCTGTATGCATTTTGAGTCTTCTTTCTTAAAGCAGTTTAAGAAATTGAGATAATACTAATATGTCCTTTTGATTTTTTGTTAAAAATTTAGTTGGCATGATCATATATTTATACCTATCTATATATTTAAGTATGCATATATGTGTAGGCTTTTATTTGTATATTTGTGGGTGTGTGTAATGTGTGTATTGGTTTCTTCATCGTATAATATGGCCAGTTTTTTAAAAATTATTTTTGGGGGGTCTATTTCTTTTTTATATTTTGCGGGGCCTCTCATTTCTTAATTGACAACCTATAAGAATAATTTTGAGTGAATATTTGTTATGAAGTAGCTTCACATTCTCAACTATGTGGTTTTATAAGAATTTTTGTAAGGAAATTCTAAAACACAATAAATGTGTTTTTATAAATTCAGTGAACTAGATCAGAAAAAATATGTGTATACCAGATTTTCTTCAATTCTCTGACCTTTTGTGTATTGTTTTCTTGATGAAATATGCATTCTTTTTTTGCCTATCCATCATTATATTTGTCCAATCACATTTTCAAAGAGTTGTGGTGTGCTCGATGTGCACAATTTTATCATCAAGAAGTAGAGCATTTGTATTTGGTTTCATATTCGAGAACAGACAAGATTGTTTAAAAAATTAAGTTGGATTCCATACTAATCACACTCTGTATTTGAATGATTATAAGCAAATAACATATTCTGACATGTTTTATTGTAATGAATGGAACATAGCCCAAATAGCAACCTCAACATAAATTCCCATTTGCAATAGCCTTGTGGGAGAAAAGTTCAAATTAAATCCTCTTAGTGCATTAAAATGCAAATATAAGAAAGCAATCCAATTGAGTTACATCGATAATAGAACATATAACACAAATGGAAATTCTTCCCAAATAATTAAGTTATAGCTATATAAATCACTGATGTGTGCATTTGAATTTTGTTCCTTCCATGCATGCTTGAAAGTTCATTAACTTTGGATCACATTAGAATATGTTTTGTTTATCTCCCACAGACCAGCCACTAGGCAAGTTGTTTTCCCTGTTGAGGCCAATGAAGCCTCTTCACTGCATTCTCTAAACTACAGCTAGAGCTTTAAACTCTGGCAGCAGATTTTATTTTAGATATAATTATGAAAGTTCTGAAACTGGAGGCTTCACCCTGAGAGGTTTGATATCTTGAATTTTCCTAGTGAATGATTTGGACTCTAAAATGTGAAATATCATATAAACAGTAATGTTCACATGCCAATTGTGAGATTTTGAAAAAAAACAAAAATGCCGTAGGAAAAAATGTTCTCATACGTCTTCTGGTGTGTGTGTGTGTGTGTGTGTTTGTTTGTGTTGTGTTATAACATTATCTTAGGGCAGTTTGAAATTCTAAACTTTCGTCTTTTAAACCATCTGTGATGATTTAAAGGTCAAAGTAGCCTCAAAAAACTTCAATTTGTAGCAATAATGAAGGCCAAGAAACTTAGTGAAAAGAGAAGGTGGAAAGAAAATAATGTGCTTTGAATATTTAAAATAGTAATGATACAAATTATATATGAAGTTACCATAGACCATTAAAGATTATGTTAACCATTAAACATATGTAATATTATCTTTGCAACAAATTCTGATCTTGAAAAATGATAATATACTCACAGATTTAAATTATATAGAGAACATCCATAAGTGTTAATCTGAATTAATAATTAATGTATTAGAATAAAATAAAATGAAAACATAATATAGCAATTATGTGTCCTCAAACACTTCAAAATTTAGAAAGCATATAGAAATGCCTTCAATATAAATCAAGCTAAAACCAGTAGCCTTTAAGAGTGTTTGTTAATTTTGGATCATTGTAATTTAATCTTATATTACAAACAAAATTACCCAATTAACTAAAGATTGTAGATGGTTAATTATGAGAAGTAGAGATGTTGTTTGAGGTGATTTTTTTAAATGTCTTTTAGGATTTTTAAGCAGAACTTTTTAGCAGAATTTAATAAATTGCTTAACAACCATAGACATTACTTTTGAGGCTTTAAATGATAGAACCATGTTTTTCAAGGATGAAATGGTTGAATTTCTCATTAAAAAACATGAACCTAATAGTCATTATGTATTGAGAACTTAGTATGTATCAAATCTATGTGTTAGTTATTATGCATATGTTCACTTATCTAATTCTTCCAACAGCCTTATATGAAGGAATGATTATGCAGGTGCAAATTAATTTAGAGAGAGTTTAAATAATTTGACTAAAGACTGATGGCTAATAGTTGGCCAAAGTCAAAATCAAGTTCATGTATGCATGCATATGAATGATAACGCTTGTTCTTTCTTCTTATGCCTTTCAGACATTTGGAATATATCAATTACTATATCACATTTTCTCTTCCCTACTCAAGGATGTTATCCATCCGTTCTCCATTCCAAAATAATGCTCTGCTATATAATTTTCATCAGCATAAAAGCATGCTGTTGTATTCCTTATCTTTATACTAGACGAGCAAGCAAAACTCTTTGACAACTATTATCCTCGAGCTAGCACTCTATTACTCTGCTTTATTTTAGAACAAAATTTCTTGAAAAAAAAATCTGTTTCTGGTGTATCAAATTTCTCTCCACATATTTTCTGTTGAGTCTACTTATTACTCCCTTGAATCTTATCAGGGTCAGCAGTTACCTCCATATTACTAAATGCCTTGCTCAGTTTTCTGTTCTCAACTTGCCTGAACTATGAGATAATTTGCCATAGTTGATCACTTCCTCCGCCTTCCAGAATTTTCTTCACTCAGTTTTCAGGACACCACACTCTCATTTTCTTCCTTCCTCTCAAGACATAGCTTGTCAATTTCGTTTTCAGGATCTTTTTTAACCCTCACTCTAAGAGTTTCTGAAATTCAACCCTGTGACTTTGTGGGCCAATAATTCTTTATTGCAGGAGTTTGTCCTCTGCATTTTAGGGTTTCTAGCAGCATCACTGGCTTCTATCCAGAAAGTGCCAGTAGCACCTTCCCCCAACTTGAGACAACCAGAATTGTCTCCAGACATTGCTAAATGGCCCCAGTGGAACAAAATCACATCCAAATGAGAGCCATTGTTCCAAATGATAGAGTACACTCAGGCAAGTTCTGGGACCTCTTCTTTACTTTCTGCTAACAGACATTCCTTTGGTACATTCATCAAATCTCATGGTTTTAAATGTCTGTTAAAACCCTGGGAGATGTATCTCTCTCTTCACCTGCAGACATGTAGGTCCAGCTGTCTTCTTGACATCTACAGCGAATATCTATTAAACAACTCCAATTTAGTGAATCACAAGTTGAGCTGTTTATCTATCCGCTCTCCACTCACACCGTCAAAACCTTACTTACCCTACAGATGTCTATATTCTGAAATGTTTACGTCAAAATCTTGGGGTCACCTTAGCCTCCTATCCTTTTCTTACTCCTTATATCAGATCATCAGCAATCTTTTCATGTTAACTTCAAAATGTGCGTCGATTTTTTTGACATTTTTTCCGGCTCTGCTGCTGTTACCCTTAAAAAACCATCATCACCTCCCACCTGGATTATACAACCCTTATAACTATTCTCGCCGTTTTTATCCTTCTCTTCAGTCTATTGAACATAATAGTTAGAGGTGATTTATGGAAACCTAAGCCAGACAAGGCCGCTCCTTTGTTCAATTTCCTCCAGCATTTCCAGTGTAAAAGCCAGTGCCTTGAATTGCCTGTAGGTGGTTACACAAACTACTTTTAGCCCTGTTAGCTTTCTGACCTCATTGGTATCCTTCCTTACGATAATAGCTATAGCTCTCGTATCTTTATTTTTTTATTGTGGTAAGCATTTTACTATAAAGAATCATCATAATTTACTTATCTGGCATTTAATGTGAAATATAATGGCGCTGTAAATATTCTTGTATGTACTTAATACTCCTGTGTGATCATTTCTCTAGGGCATTTCCGCAGGAGTGGAATTACTAGATATGTGCATGTTTCACTTGATGGATTGCTAAATGTTTTCTAATTTGATTGTACCAACATATATTCCCGTCAACAGTGTTTGGTTTTCTGGTTGCTTTGTATTCTCACTAATATTTAATATTGCCAGATTTTTTTCATAATTTGATAACCATTGAGCATGTAATGACATGTTAGTGGAAGTTTTAATTGTATTTATTTTAAAATCAATGAAGGTGAGCATAGTTTCAAAATTAATGGAGCATTAATATATTTTTTCTATAAAATTCATATTATGTCTATTACCCATTTCTCTATTGTTTTTTTTTTTACCTCCTGTGCTCTAGGTATAAATCCTTTGTTAAAGACAAGTAAGACAAAGAATTTTCCAGGTGTAACTTGCCTTTTTATACTCTCTTAACGGCATTCTTTGATTTGGTGAACCTCTTATTTTTTGTAGCAATATATTTTGTATTCAGACTTTTCTTTTATAATATGTGCCACGTGCTTTTTATTTTTGTATGCTGTACAGCAGAGTCACATTTCATTCTTTTTCCATGTGAGTATCCCCTTATTGCAGCACCATTTGTTGCATTTCTTGTTTGTTTTTGTTGCTTTCTTTGTTTGGGAAGTGCATGGGCCGGGAATCAAACCCAGGTCTCCTGCATGGCAGGTGAGATTTCTACCACTGAACTACCCTCACACCCCCTAATATGTGCTTTTTGTATCCTAAGAATTCCCTCCCTGTAAAGATTCATAAACAAATTCTATATTATCTTTAAAAGTTTATGGTATTGTTTTTCATATTTAATTTAGGTGGATTAGATTTTTTTGTATTATATGAGACAAATTAATATCATTTTTATATGGGTATTCAGATATCCTACTACACTTTATTAAATAGTTCATTTTTCATGGCTTATGTGAAAAGTCCATTCTGAAAGACATAAAATTTTATGTATGCTGTGTGTGTCTTCTGTCCAACAGTCTATGCATTTGTCTCTATACCAGTATCATGGTGTCACACTAAATATACATTTGATATCTGGTTGGGTAAATTCGCCACTTAGTCCTTCGGGAATCTCTTGGACATTCTTTGACCCCATTTTCTTCCATATGAAACTAAAAAGGAGGTTCTCAGGTTCTATAGAAAACCCCAGTGGGATTTTGATTATAATTATAGTTATTCTCTAGCTCAGTTTAATATTGATATATTTATGAGAGAGTTCTTTTTTCCTAAATCACGGTCAATTTTGTACAATTATTTAAATATTCTTTAATGTTTACATTGAATATTTTTATATTAATTTTAATAATACAATATTTTAATTTTCTCAAGATAGGTTTCCATATATTGTTTTGTTGTCATTTTAAATATTAACTTTTTAAAAATACATTTCTAAACTGAATATTTTGACCTAAATAATGACAATTTAGTTTTGTGTGTTGGATTCTTTTTGGCTCAGAAATTCTTATTTGTTCTAATTCCAGAATGCATTAGGGTTTTTATATAGACAATCATATCTATAAAAATAAACCAACTTTGGCACCAAATTTCCAAATATCATGTATTTTATTTTATTTTTCTTGTGCAATCATACTGGCTAGTACAATCCTGAATGAAGTGATGGTGGCAATATATATTTTTTCTTGTCCCTGGTCCTAATAGGGATTATTCCAGCAATAATTATATGTTTGACTTTTTTCTTTTAATTTTTTTAAAGGTCTTCTTTTGATTGAAGAAATTCCCTTCGGCTCTCAACCTGCTAAGAGTTTTAATCATACATTACTTGAATTTTATCGAATGAATTGTATTACCCTTACTGACTATGCTCCCTGATAGGTATCATTGCCTTTTAATCTGTTAGTGTAGTAAATTACATAAAGTAAAACAAATTAATTAATTAAAAAAGCCCACAAATACAAATTGAGTTAATTAACTGGCATTTCTGTAACTCTGAAGTATTTGTTCATCACTCTGTGTTTTCTCAGAAAACTTTCTCAAATTCGTATTAGAGCTGGATGGTTGAAAGACATGATTATTTAAAATATTTATGAGCATGAGGTGTTATGTGTGTGTATGTATAGATAGGAAATGATGTAATAATAGTATATAATGATAGTACGGTGATAATATATAATATAATGCATATATAACAGATGCAGTCAAGTCTACCTTCTTATCATTGTTGCTTTCATAATGCTGGTTGTTGGCTATCAGAGAAATTTTGGATGTTTGCAGTAGATCTTCTCTTTTGCTTCCCTTTCTCTTCCTCATTTTCCCGATTAACTCTGACTACTCCCAGGAACGAGCAGTCACCTCTTACCCAGGACACTCTGGTCACTAGAAACAAGATTCAAACTTTCTATTATCTTCATCCACTTTTTTCCTCCTTGAAAACTTATGTTACTAGACCTTACTTGGCTAACAAATATATTAGTTTATGATAATTCAGATATTATAATACTTTTCTACAATAACCTACAGCTTTAATCTGGTTACATTAGCAACACCTTTGCAAAGCAAAACAACTCTCTGTCTTTAAGTTGTTAAACCCACTGGTAGAAGTGTTAAATATGTTCAAGCTAATTTGTTGTAAATTTGTAAACTGCCCATAAAAACTAATCTTAGTTCGTTAATACACATTTATGATGATCTGGTCATAAGAGAGAAAAAGACCCAGAACACGGGACTTTTCAAAGTGAACACAATTTAGTGAAGACACAAATTCCAGACGTAGTACCAGACCTTAGGAAAGGTTTAGGTGTGTGTAGCTCTAGGCAGTATCTATTTTATCTGTCCATGTCTAGCTGAATTCCTTTTTCCTAAAGCAGAAATTACATTCTCACTATGATTTTTGTGAACAGGCCCCCAGATTCTTACACATTGAATGACTAGGCAGTCTTTAGATTCTACGTAGTAAACATTCTTTACTTGTGCCCAGACAATTCCTTATACATATTTGGCATTTTTAAACAGTTACTTATGCATGGAGAGAACTTTTTCTGGCAAAGATTATAATTATTCATGATGTAGAAAATATTTATTAGCTTTTTTATGTCTTGTTGAGAAAATTGTGATAACTATTGTTCTGAGGCATAGAGGAAAAATAGTTTAAAAATTTGAAGTATATTTGAAATGTTTCTTTTCATTGCTTTGTATAATGCAGTATTTTTCCATCTTCTTTTACTTGGTTCCCACCATATGCAACTGGTTGCCTGTATTTATTTATAGAAAAATAAATTTACTCATAGTTTTGTTTATCCCTAAACATGTTCTTTTAGAAAATAAGAATCCTACTTACATGTTAAGAAAAAATATACATTATCACAATTAGATTTCTGCAAATTCATTCTTTAATCTTTTTTTAATTCAGCTGCTCCTAAATTTTATTTGACCATCTGAGTCCTTTTCTTCCCCACCTAAAAACAATTAATATGTCACTAATATTCTGAGGAACACAAATTGGAAAATAATGTTTTAACTGTTTCATTGTGCAATGATACTGTAAATCAGATTGCTTTCTTTTGGTTTATAAATGACTATATCCACAGGTTAGAATTTCTGGTATGTTTATTATACCTGTACACTGGTAATAAAATGCAACTAATTATCTGTTTACCTTGATGCATAAGATTATTTTAACTCTTGACCTGGGTGTATAGGCTACACTTTGATTCTGCTAATATTTTCAAAATCCTAGGCCATTGAAATGGGGTATCATGGTGTTCTTTTTCTCCCAGCTCTAGTAAAAATGTACATGCTTAATCATTTTTCACATTTGATCAAATATATCAGGAATGCCTTCTGATATCAGTACTATTTCTTCTTTCACCCTATAAATAAAATACAAATCAGGTTGGCAACACAATATATGATGGTGTATATGTTTATTAAATAGATATTTTTACTTACCCTAACTTCTCAACATACCAGCCATCTTTTCTGATTACACGAGATTTTTGCTCTTGCTGGTATATACTATAAGATGTCTTTACTCTTCACTTCCATTTTCTGTCTCTTAAAAAGTTATTGTCTAAGCTTAATTCAAACTCCATTCCTTCGGTGAAAGCTTGCATGTTCTTCTCATTCAGGATTCATTCCTATTTTCTCTGAGAACCAATAGAACATTGCTTGTGCATCTACTCAATACTTATTTAATTCTTGCATTTATTCATTTATTTATTCATTCAGATCATACCCAGTGTCTGTGTTCTGAACATCGTGTACAGATACCAGAATAGAGATGTGAACAAGACACAGTTTCATTCCTGAGGAATTCATAATTTTGTGTACTTTCTTCTAGCTATACTCAGCTGTATTTACTTAGAGCTTCCTATTAGTTTTCTTGCGTCTCCATAGAGATTGTGATTTTTTAGGGGAATCAAATATGATCTCTTCCCAGTCAGTGGCCAGAGCCTTTGCTTGAGTAACTCCATGGTGGCTCAGTTAAAGCCTTTTCTAACTTGGCTGGCTCACTGATCGAGTCTCCTGTTGAGTTCTGCCTAAGTTTCTTGGTTATTTGCCTATCCACTTTCCTGTATCGATTCCAACACATTTGCCAGAAACCTTTATTTCCACAACTACCCCAACTCCAGAGATGTAAGACCTCAATTTGACACCTTCAGAAGTAAGCATCAAGACCTAATTATTCCTCCAGATAGGTCCTGAAATCCTCTCCTTTTTGTCTTACAACTGGGTCTCATCCCTCAAGCCCATTTCCGCTTTGACTCTTCCTAAATATCTCACACAGAGCAGTTATTTTTTCAGGGGTGAGAGAGTGACTTTTATTTTTTTTTTTTGGCTTAGGACATGTTATTTATGAGATGTTTGTGAGTATGAAAGTGAAAAACTGCAGGAGACAGCCACATTTATGAATCTGGGAAGAGAAGATCTGCGATTAATTTTGAGTTGAGAATATCACCAAGTCGATGCTAACTGAGGCCCCAAGAGCACATAGAGAGCTAGTTAGCATGGGAAAGATGAAAACCTAGAACAGAAAATCACTGATATTGGAAGGCTGTATAGGGAAATAAGAGGTCTTATTGTCAAATTGATGTCTTACATTTCTGGAGTTGGGGTAGTTGTGGAAATAAAGGTTTCTGGCAAATGTGTTGGAATCAATACAGGAAAGTGGATAGGGAAATAAGAGAAAATTAAAGGGACTTATTAGGCTTTGCCAGATAGGGGTGGAAAAATCCAAAAAGTCTATTACCATAGAGGAATATGAAGGTAATGTTTCAAGAATGGAGGGCATGATCATTTAGTCCACATAATATCCATGGAGCCTTATTATGTGCCATGCACTGTCCTGGCACTGGGCTTAAAAGATACGTAAGATAGGTAACCATGACCAGATAGAGATTGAAATCTATAATGATAATCAAATGTTTGCATAAAGTTAGGCAGACAAGAAGGTATTTAGAGGTGTTCACTAGATTTAACAACAATGAAGACATAAATGACCTCAATCAGATGTCATTGTGCAGAGCCATGGAGGAACTATGTTGCACTATGTAGAACTGCAACACATTTATTTTAAATTATATGCGTAAAGAAAAGACTAAAACACACCAAAATATTAAGCATCATTGCTCCTGTCAGTGGGATGTCAAATGATTTTTATTGAATTTTTTCATATTTCTTTTTTCATATTTTTATAAATTCCTACAATAAACATACATCCTTCTTACAACAAAAGATATTTATTATGTAAAAAAGAAAAAAGATAAACTACTCTATTCACAAAAAGGTATTTATTACGTTAAATGCTATCCTTCAAGTTCATTTTTATTTTATCTGATTAATATAATAAAACTAGAGAGCTTTACAAAATGATTCAAACAAATAACAGAACCTGAGTGAATCTGCTGTGAGGACTTCATTATTCTGATTGGCTCTATAACAATCTAATTAAGGAGATAATTGCCAAAACTCCACTTGTTCTGTGTTGACAACACATATCCACTGAGCTAAGAGCTGTTAGAAGTTTTTTAAAAGTAGAAAGCAATGCATTGATTTCTGTAGCTTCTGAGTTGGCACATGCTAATATTTCCAAATGTAAAATAGGTTCAATTCCCACCAGTTTAGCAGCTGATACGATTATGTACATGAATCCTCTAGGAAATTGAGGAAACAGTAATAACAAGTCTGGTTAACAAGAGAAGAAAAGGACTGCCTGGCTGACTATTCAAGTTTCTTGTGTTAACACTGATTATAAACATCAGCGGTGGTAAACACAGCCATTCCATGAGATTGAGCTGTGAGCATTAATGGGAAAATGAGATCTGCAGCCATGATTCCATTCTATTAAAACGACTCCTCTGAGGCCTTTGTAGGATACTTTTGTTGTTTTCCCTTCCTTCCAGCATATGAAATTGACTATGGAATTACAATCTCTAGGAGCTAATGAGAAAGGGGTTAAATGGTTATTTTCTTGCATTATTAAAAAATACACCTTGGGCAATAATGAGTCACTAAGTTCTTTTGTTTTTGTTTGTTTGTTTGTTTGTTTTTCCAGCCAACCTTCACAAACAGATTAGAATATTTTAAATATATTCTATGATGGTCTCACGTCATTTGACAACAAGCAAAATTGTGTGTAATTGTTAGTCTAAAGCCCATCAACCAATTTCTGACCAAAATGCAGTTTTTTCAGATGTTAAACTTTAGGAACAGTGAAATGTCCATAAAAAATTTAAAAATCGATATTTTAAAATTGATTATATCATATTACTAAGTATTCTTCTAGGGCCTTTTGACCAAAACTATCCTCCTCCAGCAGATGTCCACCAAACCCTATGGCCCAAGATACCATCTAGTTTAAAATTGCCAGTATTTTTTCATTTCTCAACATTTAATAGTGCAGTAGCTTGGAGATGGCCATGAGAGAAACTGGATACAATAAATAAAGATGAAGAAAAATTCCAACCTTTAAGAAACCACAGAATCATCCATTCCTGATCCCTTGGTTGACAGGTAAACACCAAAAGAATTTCATTGGCACAAAGTCAGGACCCTAGGCCTGAGAATTAGTTGCCCTTCCAATGCAAGTACGGTAAGTCCATTTCCTATAAAGGGAGGAAAGGCAGTAAAAGAACCTCAGAGAACCCCTGATGGCAAACATAAGTCCTGACAGAGAAGAAGGAAGGAAGAATTTCATTTTAGGGCTATTCATTTAATGAACCTGAACAGTAGAAACAGAGGTCATGAAACATCTCTTTATGGCATGACATTATCACAGGTGTAGGCAGATCCTTAATTTCAAGGGAACTACCTATATTAGGAATTTATTCATTCATTTCTCAAATGCTTATCAAGAGTCTACCCTATGACTGGCACCAGCTGAAACACAGAACCAATCTGAGATAAGGGCTAAATTATTGAAGTGTCCAAATATTGCCACTTTATATTTAAATATGAGGTTATAAAGAATGCATAAGAAAATCTTCTGATAAGGGTGAGAAGAAGAGTAAGGGAAGCAGAGGTAGTTGAGAAAAAGTTATTAGTAGACTGTAATACACGTCTGCCTCTTCTGCTTGGTGTGCTGTAGGAAACATGAGGAAGCTTAGTAGCTGAGCTTTAGGATGAAATTTAAACTTAACTACCAGTGTGAACTTGGAGAAGGGTACATACCTGTTCAATCTCAGTTGCTCAATTATATACAGAAGATGAGACTTTCATTCTTACTTAACTTTCAGTTTTGTTGAAAACACAAATGTGAAGAGATCTAATGTGTATGAAAATACTTAGAGTTCAACACTAACATTAAATTATTACAATTAATCAGATGTTATAATTACATTGCTATCAATTCCATCTTACATATTGAAACAGTTTTGATATATGTACTAACTAGGGTTCTCTAAGTAACAGAATCGGCAGGAGATATCAATAGTTATTAAACTTATTAAAGCATCATCTCATGTAACCGTGGGAGTGTAGAGTCCTATCCTGTAGGGCAGGCTGAAAGCTGATAACTCCAATGAAGCTCCACAATGAACTTTCAGGAGAGACTGGCTGGTCAACAATGGGAATGGAAGAGTCCATAATCCACAGGACAGGCCATGAAGCTGACAACTCTGACGACAGGTCTGGATGAACCTCGCAGGAGAGGCTCACTGGCCAGAGCAGGAAGAGTGATTGTCTCTTCTGAATCCTCATTAAAAGCCTTCAGTGATTAGATTAAGTGTCACTCACTGCAGAAGACACTCCCTTTAGCTGATTACAAATATGATTACTGTGGATGCAGCTGATGGAATCATGATTTAAGTCTATGAAATGCCCTCATTATCAACAGACAGGCCAGTGCTTGCCTGACCAGACAACCGGACACCACCATCTGGCCAAGTTAACACATGAACCTGACCATGAATGTCCACCCCTTGTCAACTTGGCAGCTATACACATCACTTATCATACTTAATCTCTATATACAAAACAATAGGAGACATATTTTTTCCTTAGCTAACAATACTCAATTGTCCTGCATCAAACGGAAATCCATTAAATCCCTCTGGAGTAAGGTGCAACCAAGGGTGCAAGTCCTTGGGTAATATTCACTCTTAAACTTGATATCTTACAACTTAGTACTAAAATGTGAAGAAAATAGCATTACAGTCTCGTTTCTGTAACTGATCACATGGTCATAGTTCATATTTATCACTATTTTCTTCCACTCCATGTTCCCTTTACCCTCAGCAAGCCAAGTTCTTTCCCTGGTGGGATGACCCAGACCTTCATTTCTTAAGTTTCACAGCCATCGTTTGTCTTGCCTGGATTGGATTGTTTCAGTTTTCCATTGATTTTAATACCAGGGCATGATGGTAGTACTAAAAGATGCCGTAGGGGATCTCCTATATTCCAGGAAAACTCTTCTTTACCTCCGTTCTGTAGTTGCAGTCCTATTTCCCACTGATAGTCAGGGTCAGTCACCCCAGGCAATAAAGTAATCCCCTTCCTGGCTTGTTGATATAGGGACATGAATAGTCCAAAATGACTAGATGGCAGTCTTAGATCCCAGTTCATTGGAATCATTGTTGTTTCTCCTGGTGGAAGCAGTCCCCCTTCTGGAACTAAAACCTGTACCCCAGCAGAGCTCAAGGTTGCAGGGACAGGAAGCAAAATTTTTCCTGGTGGATCATTAGGGGTAATAGTGAATGGTGGCATTCCCATCTTCACCCCTTGGTTCCTGGACCCATGGATCCTGGCTATGGAAGAAACAGCACCATACAGTGGATGCTGATTCAGAGCATACACAGCCTCCTAGAGAACAACATTCCAGCCCTGTAAGGTATTACCACCTAGTTGGCACCGTAATTGAGTTTTCAAAAGACCTTTCCACCATTTTACCAATCCAACTGCCTCTGGATGATGGGGAACATGGTAAGACCAGAGAATTCCAAGAGCATGTGCCAGTTCATTTGCTGTGAAGTGGAATCCTTGATCAGAAGCAATGCTGATTGAATACCAGATGATGGATAAAGCATTTGTAAGTCCACAGATGGTAGTTTTGGCAGAAGCATTGAGTGCAGGAAAAGCAAACCCATATCCAGAGTATGTGTCTATTCCAGTTAGAACAAATTGCTTCCCCTTCCATGAAGGGAGTGGTCCAGTGTAATCAGCCTGCCACCAAGTAGTTAGCTGATCACCTTGGGGAGTGGTGCTATATCAGGGGCTGAGTTTGGGTCTCTGCTGCTTGCAGATTTGCATTCAGCACTGACTATAGCCAGATCAGCCTTGGTGAGTGAAAGTCCATGTTGCTGAGCCCATGCATATCCTCCATCGCTACCACCATGTCCACTTTTTTCATGAGTCCATTGGGCAATGACAGGAGGTGCTGGGGAAAGAGACTGTATGGTATCCACAGAACGGGTCATCTTATCCGCTTGATTATTAAAACCTTCCTCTGCTGAAGTCATCCTCTGGTGCACATTCACATGGGACACAAATATCTTCATGTTTTTATGGCCCACTCAGAAAGGTCTATCCACATACCTCTTTCCCAGACCTCTTTGTCATCAATTTTCCAATTGTGCTCTTTCCAAGTCCCTGACCATCCAACGCATCTAACTAAACCATTAGCAACAGCCCATGAGTCAGTATACAAATGTACCTCTGACCAGATCTCCTTCCAACTAAAATGAGCAACCAGGTGTACTGCTCAAAGTTCTGCCCACTGGGAGGATTTCCCCTCACCACTGTCCTTAAGGAAAATCCCAAAAAGGGGTTGTAGTGCTGCAGCTGTTCACTTTCGGGTGGTTCCTGTATATCATGCAGAACCATCTATAAACCAGGCCTGAGTTTTCTCTTCCTCAGTCATTTCATTGTAAAGAATTCCCCAAGAGGCCATAGCTCTGGTCTAGGAAAAAGAAGGTAATGTGACCAGAGTGCAGACCATCGGAATTTGGGCCACTTCCTCATGCGACTTACTTAGGCCTTTAGGACCTGCTTTAGCCCTATCTCATAAATACCATTTCCATTTTATGGTGGAGTGCTGCTGTGCACACTCAACTGTATGGCTTGGTGGGTCTCACCACACCCATCTCATGATAGGCAACTCAGGTCTCATGATAACTTCATGGCCCATGGTTAACTGTTCAGTCTCTACTAAGGCCCAGTAGCAGGCCAAAAGCTGTTTCTCCAAAACAGATGGTAATGCTTTACTCCAAAACCCTAAGAGTCTGCGATGTGATTCTCCTATAGGGGCCTGCCAAAGGCTCCATATAGCATCTCTGCCACTGACACTCTCAGCACCATTGGATCTGCTGGATCATATGGTCCAAATGGCAGAACAGCCTGTACAGCAGTCTGGACCTGTAGCAGAGCCTCCCTTTGTTCAGGTCTCCACTAAAAAATAGCTGCTTTTCTGGTTACTTGATAAATGGGCCAGAGTAGCAAACCCAAATAGGAATTTGTTGTCACCCAAATCCAAAGAGACTAACTAGGCATTGTGCCTCTTTTTTGGTCATAGGAGGGGCCAGATGCAGCAACTTATCCTTCACCTTAGAAGAAATATCTCAACATGCCCCACACTACTGGAAATCTAGAAATTTCCCTGAGGTGGAAGGCCCATGTATTTTTGTTGGATTTATCTCCCATCCTCTGACACACAAATTCCTTAACCAATAAGCCTAGAGTAATTGCTACTTCTTGCTCACTGGGTCCAATCAACATGATATCATCAATATAATGGACCAGTGTGATGTGTTGTGAGAGGGAGAAATGATCAAGTTCCCTATGGACAAAATTGTGTCATAGAGCTGGAGAGATGATATCTCTGAAGTAGGACAGTGAAGGTATATTGCTGACCTTGCTAGTTGAAAGCAAACTACTTCTGGTAGTCCTTACTAACAGCTATTGAGAAAAAAGCTTTTACCAGATCAATAGATGTATGCCAGGTAACGGGATGTATTGATTTGCTCAAGCAATGATACCACATTGGAAATAGCAGCTGCAATTGAAGTTACCACCTGGTTGAGTTTATGATAATCTGCTGTCATCCTCCAAGACCCATCTATTTTCTGCACAGGCCAAATAGGAGAGTTGAATGGGGATGTGTTGGGAATCACCACCCCTGCATCCTTCAAGTCCTTAAGAGTGGCAGTAATCTCTGCAATCCCTCCAGGAATCTGGTATTGCTTCTGATTTACTATTTTGCTAAGTAGGGGCAGTTCTAGAGGCTTCCACTTGGCCTTTCCCACCATAATAGCCCTCACTGCATAATAGCCAGTGAGGGGATTCTGCTAGTTGCTGAGTATGTCTGTTCCAATTATGCATTCTGAAACTGGGGAAATAACTACAGAATGCGTCCAGGAACACACTGGACCCACTGTGAGACGGACCTGAGCTAAAACTCCATTGATCACCTGGCCTCCATAAGTCCCCACTATGACTGGTGTACCAGAGTGACTTTTGGGTCCCCTGGAATTAATGTCACTTCTGAACCAGTGTCTGATAATCCCCGAAATATCTGATCATTTCCTTTTCCCCAGTGCAGTTACCCTTGTAAAAGGCTGTTGATCTCCTTGGGAAAGGCTTGGAGGAAGAAATAGTATAGAAATCTAACAGTATAGATTTGTCACAGTGTATCAGGGTTCTCCCCCAAAGGGACCTGGTCTCCCCTTTATTCTGGTCTTGGTCTGTAAATTGTTTCATGTCTGGAAATTGATTAAGGGGATATGACTGTCTGTTTTTGTAATTCAAGTTAAGACTTCTGTTCACTTGACCTAGAACTCTTTTGCTTATACAGCTCAAACAAGAATTTAGTAGACTGCCAATCTGCTGTACTTCGAGGTACCCCATGAGCTACTTAGCCAATGCCACAGTCTCTGTTAGTCTGATTATTTTGACTTTTGCTTTGAGTCTGCTGTCCATTATGATAGCCACATCTACCCAGTTTTTGGCAATTTAGTGTTGCCACCAGGCTTCTACTAACTTAGGATCCTATCATCCCCATTGTATTTAAGGATTCCAGCTCAGTACAGCAGTTTCCACTGTAATATCTGACCTACAGAGAAGTGCAACTGCAGAGCTCTTCAGGGGTAATGGCGCTAGTCTCACAAATTTATTTCTCATTGTTCTGGTAAAAGGTGCATCCTCTGGACATTCCTGGGGTATAAGAGCAGACTTTCCATGATAAATCCACTCTAATTTTCCAATCTCTCTTAGCCATTGGATCCCCTCAACTACACTATACTGGGGCAGTTCTGGCATTTCAACCTCAGGTAATGTTGGCCAACTTTTGACCCATATTTCAGCCAATCATCCAAGCAAACTGTTAATGCCTTTTCTGATCCCTCAAGCTATACCATTAAATGCAGAACCTCTGCTTAGTGGGCCCATATCAATAAATTCAGCCTGATCCAGCCTTATATTCCTCCCACAAGTATCCCACACCCTAAAAATGCATTGCCACACATATTCTCTTGATTTCTGCCTATATAAATTTGAAAACTCTTGCAGTTCTTTTGGAGTATAATGTACCTCCTCATGAGTGACATTTTGAACCTCACCTTTTGGAACCTGTTGGGACTTTAGTCTAATTATAGGTCTGGAAGAAATGAGGGGTGATGGGGGTGGGTCATGAAAAGAATTCAAAGTATCTTCCAAGCCAGTTGCTTCAGGGCATTTATTTGTGATTTCATCTGGTGAAACAGGATTAATCTGTTTAACCCCTTCAGGTGGAGGTTGGGTGGCCAACTCCTCAGGGCAGGCTGGAGGCGGGCCGGCTGTGTCCTCAGAACAGACTATAGGGTTATCTAGAAAAGACTCAGCATGACCTAAGTTTTCAATTTCTCTACCCACATCATTATCTGTCTGTATATCACCATCCCATTTTTCAGGATCCCTCTCCTTTCCAATCAGTATTCTCACTTTAATAAGAGACACCATGCAAAATTGAGATTTCAGTTTATGTTGTAAAGTTGCTACTCTAACAATAAGATTCTGAGTCTGATTTTTGGAGATCTCAAGTCTATGGCTACAGGAAATAAGATTTTCCTTCAAGGCATTCGCAGAAACATTTACATTTCTCATACGGTGTGTAAGCTTCTCATTTGAAGACTTCAGCTCATCCTTTTCCCTCAGTAATGTATACAGTGTATCTAACAACAATCAGCCAATATTTCTATACCTCCTATTTCCACAAAACTCCTATAGGAGTAAAAAAACATTATCTCCCAGAGCCTGGATTTGTATAAGCAAAGCATTAGAAGAATCCAGTGGTGATATTTTGCCTATCTCTCTTGCCAACTCACCCCATGGATTGGCAGTGTCATTCTGGTTATAGAAACAGAGTCCTCTGTATCTTTGAGTCTAGTCAGAGTAGAAAACCAATCATAAAAACCCATTTTTTAAATTTTGTCTCATAACTTCTCCTGGTACCAAGCTGTATTAGCTAGTGTTCTCTAGAGAAATAGAATCAGCAGGAGATATCCATAGATATAATGTTTATAAAAGTATCTCATGTAACCATGGGAATGTAGAGTTCAAGGTCTATAGGGCAGGCCACAAGCTGGTAACTCCAATGAAGGTCCTCAACAGACTCTCAGGAGAGGCTGGCTGGGCAACCATGGGAATGGAAGAGTCCACGATCTGCAGGGCAGACTGTGAAGCTGAGGGGTCTGAAGGAACTCTACAGGAGAGGTTTGCTGGCTGAAGCAGGAAGAGTGACTGACTTGTCTCTTCTGAATCCTCCTTAAAAGCCTTCTGGTGATTAGATCAAGTGTCACTCATTGCAGAAGACTTACGCCCCTTAGCTGATTACAAACACAATCAGCTGTGGATGCAGCTGATGTAATCATAATTTAAGTCTATGAAATGTCCTCATAGCAACAGACAGTCCAGTGCTTGCCCGATGACTAGACACGACCATCTGGCCAAGTTGACACATGAATCTGACCATAACAATATACTTCTGATAATTAAGTAGAGGTCAAACAGAAATATTAGTTACAATCACTTAATAGCGTGCAAGAGTACATTGACAATTTTTGGGTGCCAAATAACCTCTTTCTCTAGGAAATAAGATAGGGTTAGCTCTTCCTCCAAGAGGATGGCAAAACCCTAAAGAGAAATATAAGTACCTGAAATGTGCTCGATTGAAGCTTCTCCTTCATGTCTCTGAAGATAATTTCAAATCTCACCTATATCAAAGATGCCATATTACAAAATCCCGAGGAATAATTTGTAGGGTAGATATATGAATATTGCTAAATATTTAATCTCAGGTTGGAGTGGTTGGATTTTTATATTTCTAAAATGTGCCCTATTTTCCTCTGAGTGTGTACAGTAGTGCCAACTCTTCTAGCTTCTTGACTCATAAATGAGGGTACACACATATATAGAATTTGTTCTACCCCTCCTGAGGTAGATGTACAAACCAATATTCTAGCAGTGAAATTCTACCTTCAGTTTCATCAAGAAAACAGCATAATCACCCTCAAATATTTTGGTAGACCTTGGTAAGCAAGTTTTTATTCATATGCTTTCAGTTAATCTATTTCTTAAGGAAGTCTAGTAGATGGTATAAGAAATTGCTTTCCACGGATGGGGTTTGTGACATTGGTGTTAAAAATTACTGATTATGGCTGCTTAAGTGCTGACTGCTGAATGTCATCTAAATACTCCTGAGCCACTATCTCATTGGTTAGGCCTTTAACAGGCATCACCCATCCATGGTTCTTTTGCCTCCCCAAAGCTTACAACTTCTGGCCATGGTATAAAATCTATTGATCTAAGAATGCAGAGGAAGGGACGGCAAACAACAGGAAAAACAATGAATCAGAAATTGGCATAGATCTGTGTCACTACAGACATCTCCTAGACCACCCGTTCTGTCTGAAGCTTTTGACTTTCATTGTGATGCTGCTTGTATGTCATTTCAGCTAAGGGGATCTTCTCTCAGTAAGAAACCCCTGCTATTGTAGGTATACTCTCCAATCTACAGAATAATTTTATAGCATTGTGACATTTGATTACTATAATCTCTGTCAATAGAGTTGAGTCACTTAGCCACGATCTCCAGAGAACAAGAATATTTGTGGAGCATGACCACAATTTGAAACGATGCCACCAGATGGCCAGTTTTAAAGAAGATCAATGAACTTGTTCTAAGTGGCCAAAGGTCCCTGTGTTTTTTAGTTTGGTTTTCCATAGTAAACAATCGTGACTTCTTTATAACCACAATCCGTAATCTGTTACTGTGCGAGTGCAAACAATACTGTAGTGAGTTCATTAATTTAATACAGAGTACCATAGAGATTTATAAGGAGTACACGAATTCCAGGACATCTCATTCCATCTCTCCAATGAGAAATTATGTCCCATGATCACTCAAATCACTTAGATTATATATGAAATTTTAATTCTATTCAGTTTACAGTGTGTCTATTTAGCAATGCGTTATTACTTATTTAGGTACCTTCTTTAGTCTTCTAATGGGATTATATTATGGTATTGTTAGCACAGCAGAGAAGGATATATAAACTCATTGGGGCCACCATATTTGCAAAAAGCATAAAACAAATTTTATTCTAATTCATAAGATGTGCTTATGCTGGGTATGAGTCTTTGGGCCAGAAAATATGGCTGTCTAAAATAGTAAATGATTAGAAGTGATTATTTTCAATTTAATATCATTCATTTATCTATTCAGCAATTTAGCTTAAAGGTATCACTGTTAGAATTGGCATGCACATATTAGCAAAAAGTTAACATGTATGTATTAAAGGAATAGATGATTTAAATAAGCATGAAAATGTGTTGAATGAATAATCACTGGATGTTTTATATCTGCTACCACATCTGTGTTATAAAAGTGTAAATAAAGTGAAAATTTAAAAAGTGTAGAGCCAGTGCCTATTTTACAATGGCTTGATAATTAAGTAGAATCTCTTAAATTTTTGATCATCATGAATAACAAGGGGTGTCAGATATTGTTGGCATTTTGACAAATCTTAATTTATTATGTACCTTTTATTTTCCTTTCAAATAAGCTGGTCTTGCTAAAATAAGACTTTTTTATTTACTGATATTAAACATATTTGCTTACATATACTAGTCAAAATTTTACTTGAAATATGTCATGAACTATCGTAATCATAGCCTGTGGATGGCATGCTGAAATTATTTCTGAACCCAGAGTAATGTAAACATGTTATGGGTTTAGAAAAGGATCCAAATCCTTTATCATTGTGTTCAGTTTGAACAAGTCTCTGTACTTCTCTAAAACTCAGCTTTTTATCCCCGTGCGATTAAAGGAAATCATATCTATATGTACCCTACTTAACATAGAGCCTGCAATGAGGTAATCACTCAGCGAATGTTTGCTGTTATCACCATATTGTCTTAACTTTACAATACATAAAGGCTTGAGATACCTGAAGGACTTTTCTATAATTCTCTGTGAACTGATGCAGGCTATATAAGTGAAAACATCTAGGAAGCAAAAAAAATGAATCTTTTACTTACTTAAAATAGAATATATCAGTCATTGGGAAAAATGTAGTTGTAAAGGTAATAGGCTTCTATTTACATAGACCATAGACATTTAGTTCATGCTCTTTCTTAATCAAATATGTAGAAAGTGCTTACAATGTTCTAGCTTGATTGAGCTTGTTTTAAAAGGCTATAATTTTCAAACCTATGAACCTATTTATTATGCACTTGAGAAAGGATGCATTTATAGTTATGATGTATCATTTTATATGGATAATACTAAACTTCAGGATTTAAAAAATATCCTTTCTAAAAATGAACTCATTTAGACAGTGAAAACAGAAAACAAAGTGAAAGTTTTTCAAAGACTAGACAGATTATTTTTTCCTAAACTCTTTGTCAAGTGCTCAAGAATAGCAGGATACAGTCATTTTACAAGATCTTCAGATTGTTGTTTAAAATGGCAGGTAATTTCAGAAAATGGAAAATGCTCGATGTCTGTGTGGAGAGACCTTACCCCTTGAGGTTCCATAGAATTCTATTGCTTTATGTTTGTAATCTCACCATTGCCTTGCTAAAAGATCTTTATAGTGCTAGCATTTTGTTTCTTTAAAAAAATTCATTTTAAATCTGTGATGAAAAAATCTAAAAGAAATTGGTGGCTTTGTTTAAGTCCTTCCTTTGCTCTCTCTACATTAAACATACTTCTCAGTATTATCTGTAAGGCTATAGAATTTTGAAAATTAGGTTTGATTATTTATTTAAATTTAGCATTTGCATAACATTTATAAAACAAAATGGATAAATTCATACTAAATTATGTGAGACATATATACGAGGGTATTTTTGTTTTGTTTTTGTTTTATTTTTTAACAGAGAGCTATGTAATACTTTCTTTTATTCATACTGCCATGATACATTACATTGCCAATTAAAAGAATTTCACCATGAAAAAGGATTACTGAATTCTCTTCTCTGATACAGACTGCAAACAATGTCCTTGGTATTTTGTATTTTTACATACTTGTTAATGACTATGCTTTAACTTAGGATTTTCTGCATAATATCACTATACTATCAAAGTTTCTTTCCCATTTATTATTTTTGTAAAGTATACAACAAATTTACAGAAGTTTATTTGGAAACATTAAATGTTACCTGAGCTATCTGGGGACCTCTTGTTCAAATTTAAAATATAAGTGATATTCAGTGAGTTACCACTGTTATCTTTAAAGGATTATACTTCCTTTCATATAAGATGTGAATTTGAAAAAAACAAATCCTGTTTAGAAATAAAACTCTAGAGCTCTGAGGTATAAAAAATAACTTGTAGATAACTTCAAGTTAACATGAAGGTAACATACTGTAAATGTGACCAATCTCATATAAAGTACCTTTCCACAATGAGTCATTTTAAGAAAAGATTGTAATTTGCAAAGGATTTCAGAAATATGCCTTCTAAATAGTTCAGCACATCCTTAAATATAATAAATATCCAATAGACTTCTTTCCAAATGGAAGTTGGATAGACTAAGACAGAAAATACCAGTAAGCTTTTCCCTGTTTTCTCAGTCCAAATGTGTTTCTACTACATCTTCTATAGTATTGACATTATCATGTGGAGTTGTGCAATTAGAATCTTCAAGTAAAAATTGGAAAGATCTCCGGGTATTAGAGAATCTTGTGTCTAGACGTATTCTAGACATATTAATAGACATAATGAATTAAGTACCATCAGTGGTCCATTCATATAAGACTCTTCTTTCTCATCAGTAAAACAGATATTTGAATATGTAAATTCTGGGGTGTCTTTCAAATAAAAAAAGTTCCTGTGTTGCTTGTTTCACGAGATTGAATTTATTGTGACTCCAAGTTAAATTTACATATTAATTACCAGCACTGTGGTTTCTGAAAATCAGTACAACTAGAGAGCTATCTTTTAAAATGAAATTTCTTTTATTAGAACCCTCTTCATGCATCATTTTAATTATTTCAGGGTTGTAGTTCCAATAAATTAATGTTCTTAAATGTTATAATCAGTTTTCTCCACCCGAACACTTCCGTAAGTGTTTACCTTGAAAAATAATATATTAAATGTTGCCTTATAATTTTAAAAACCCCATTCAGGTTGGCATTTACTTCTGCTTGCTCCTCCATATTTTCACAGCTAAGGCCTTCCTTGAATTATAGTATATAAATGAATATTTTGCATTCAAATTTGTATTCAAATCTTATCGCTGTCTTTAAAAATCTCATGGAGGCAGTGAGAAATATTATCCACTTTAATCATGAAAAAAATGAGTGAAAATGCAGTCAATTTATCTAAGATAAATTGAAGGAGCAAATGTTTGCAAAATATATTCCTCATTTAATGACTTGAAAATGGTCTGTGAGACTTATTTTAGAATTTTGACAATGTTTTAAATTTTGAAACTACCCAATAAATAGTATAATAGTTGGTTCATCCTTTCAAGTCCAAGAAATACAAATTGATTACAGTATGGGCATGCCTCAGGTATGCTCAGAACAACAACAAAAACTTCCTACCCTGCTTGTGTTCTGAGGTTATTCCTAAGCGTTAAACACATATAAATATGGATAAGACACAAACATGGAAATTAAGAGACATAACTGTGAAGAGAGAGAGGTGAGTGGCAGAAGCCAAGGACATAAAGGTGAGTAGCTAAGAGAGCCTGGAGATTTAGATCTTGTGAAATAATGGGAAAGAAAGCTTTTCTGCAGGTTTTTGAAAGGTGTGAGCCAAATTGTTTGCATCTCGGAACTAGGATAGCATTGATTTGAGGTGAAGAAAAAATGCTGGTCAGTACAACAGCTTAGATGGACTTTTGTGATGAAAGATGTGCTCAGACTTAAACCAGACCTTGTTATCAGGCAAGTGAATCACTAGCCCCATGGCTGAATCCACAATAGTCTCAACATAATTACATGACAGAAGTCAAAGATGCCAATATAATGTCTGGGAGACAGGGTCAAACACAAACACCAGCTCCCCCGAGGCACACACACAGTAACATTAAGCCACACTGTAAATACATTTATATATTTACTGAGTGATGATTGTGCCCCAGAAAAATTAAATTCAAGAAAAAGTGCAGAAAAATTCAAGCCAATATGTTTACACATCAAATAAGTAGAAGAAGTCACAATGTACAAAAGAAAAAGAAATTATGAAAAGAATAAATATATATATAGGAAGAATAAATTTGTATTTTTAAAGACAGAATTATTCTAAGTCTTGATGTCATGGTCAGGTTCATGTGTCAACTTGGCCAAGTAGCGGTACCTGTTTGTCTGGTTGGGCAAATGCTGGCCTGTCTGTTGCGATGAGGACATTTCTTAGAATTAAATCATGATTATGGCAGCTACATCCACAGCTGATTCCATTTATAGTCAGCCAAGGGGAGTGTCTTCTGCAATGACTGATGCTTAATCTAATCACTGGAAGCCTTTTAAGGAGGATTCAGAAGAGACAGGCTCTCTTCCTGCTTCGGCTGGTGAGCCTCTCCTGTGGAGTTTGTCCAGACCCTCCATCGGAATCGTGGGCTTCACAGCCTGCCCTGCGGATTTTGGACTCTGCGTTCCCGTGGTCACGTAAGACACTTTTATAAATTTTATATTTGCGAATGTTCCCTGTTGATTCCATTTCTCTAGAGAGCCCTAACTAAGACACTTGACAAAACCCCTATAGACAGTTAAAGAAAAGTTAAATGGAAAGGTTACACATTAGATTCATACTAAAAGAAAAATATTGAGTTTTAAAGGATTACAGAGAAATTCACCCAGAACAGATTGCAGAACTACAAAGAGAAAAAAAAACAAATTTAACAAGAAGGGTGTTAAAAGCTACCAAGGAAAAAGGACACAGCTCCACAGGAATGACAATTACTTTAACAGAAGATTCTCATCAAACATTAAATGCTAGAAGACATTTGAAAATGTTGGGGACAAAGTACTAAACCTAGGATTACTTACCTAATAAAATATGATTAAATATTAAAAGCAAGATGAAGACATCTTAAAACACAAAAACAAGGAAATTTGACTTTCATTGACCCACAATGAAAAATTATGGCAAAATTGACTTCAGGAATAAAAGTAAATCATTATGAATGCATGGTGTTCAAGGAAAATTGCCAAACAAGAAATTTAAATAACTACACACTTTGAATATAATAACCATTTATCTTTTGAGTTGAAATTTATAATCCTCATTATTTTCATGTAAGATGTATTTCTGAAAGAAATTTTAAGTATGTAAAGATTTTGACTTGTTCAGAAGACCAAAAAAATTAAATAATATAGGCTTTGTGGGAATGTGATTAGTAAAATTCCACCATTAGCTTCTAAATAAAAGAAAGAAGAAACGGAAATTTTCTAAAAAGTTTATCAATAGCACGTATCAAAGAAAACAAGAGTCAAGGATGTATACTGGTAAAAGGAAAGCAACCAAACTGATTATGGATATATTAAAATATATCAGTAATTGCAATTCATGGAAAAAGACAAATTGCAACTATTGAAGACAGTTTCATATACTGCTTAGGTTATAAACTGTTAAAATAAATAATATTGAAAGATTTACAACAGTACATAACGTTTTTTAAAAAACTGCAACAGAGAAATAAGTATAAAAGATAAGGTGAAATATAAGATTATTAATATCAGAGAGGGTAGATTTTAAACAAAATGATAAAAAGTAGAAAGACAACTACATAATTTTAAGGGGAGAAATCCACCAGGAAATCTTATCTTGCTTGAGTATGAAAAAAATTCACTTAAACCCTATATAAAATATCACCTTAAAAATTACAAGGAGAAATTGACAAATACTCAATTGTATTGGGAGACTGTAGAAATTAACAGATTAGGCTGACATACAGTTGGTTAAGGGGTAGAAGATTTGAGCAAAACAATAAGAAAGATTGATCTAGTATGCCTGTGGAAATCTGTGTCCAGAAGTAAATAACATACACAAATGCACACGCATATCTTGAGAACTCAATAACATTGAAAATGTTTTATGTCTAAAGGGAAGACTTAAGGTTTTAAAATAACTTCATACCAATAATCTTCTCAAGACACAAGGCAATCAAATCATAAGTAATAAAAATATAGTCCTGGAATTTGTCTTTTTCCATGAATTATAATAGTTGATATATTTTAATGTATTTCCATAATCAGTTTCAGTTGTTTTCTTTTTACCAGTATACATCTTTGACACTTTTGTTTTCTTTGATACTTGCTATTGATCTGATAAACTTTTTAGAAACATTTCCTTTCTTCCTTTTTTTATTTAGAAGCTAATGGTGGAATTTTACTAATCACATTCCCACAAAATCTAAATTATTTGATTTCTTTTTAGTTAAAAATGCATTATTAAAATAACCCATAAATTTTAGGAGAAAGAACTAAGAAAATTAGATATATATAGAGAGAATAAAAACAACAAATAAATGGCATAGTCAAATACTATAATGTAATATAGGAAATTAAGTAGTATTTAAGGTAAAGATAAATACTTAAATGCCTTCATTAAAATCAGTAGATATTCAAAATGAAGTTGCCAAATTCCAATTCAAGAAGGAAGAATGTTGTTGCAAGTAAGCCTGGAAATAAATCTGACAAAACTGTGGGCATATTTATGGCAAAGATTATAAAACTCTTAGAAATCGTAAGTGTAGCCTTAAATAAGTATAATGCTATATGTAACTTTTTTAAATATAGGAAAATAGTATAGTAAAATGACAGTTTTTTCCTAACGTGTGTGTAGTGCAACTCAAATGTGAATCACAAAATATCTGAGAAGAATCTGTGTTCATTCTAAAATTGATAATGGAAGAAAGGAGCAAGGATTCTCTTTATTAAAAATCAAGACTTAGTACTGAACTCTATTAGTTAAAATCTGTGGATTTTGAATAGAACATTAATGGAACCAAATGGAGAATTCAAAATAGGCCCACAGATCTAGGTAACACATAAAATCTGACGAAGCTAGTATTATAAAACAGATAAACTTTTCAAAGACGATAGTTGACTTCTCATGGGACACAAGAAATAAAATAAAATCCTTTTCCTGTGCCATCTACTAAAATTAATTCCAGATCAACTGAAAAAAACTAGAGAGATAAAATGTAGGGGAAATATATGAGAACACTTTTGTGAATAGGGGAAGTTGTTTTATTTAAACATTATGGTTTTATCACAGACCATTAATTAAAAAAAAATTGCCTACAATATAATTAACGACCTCTGAGTTATCAGTTCGGATGGAAAAATTGAACAGAGACTTTATACCCTAAATTAAAAAAAAATTCCAAATATTTAATAGGATGCTCTATACACTTGGGATTAGATTTAGCTCTTTTTCTCTTTACTGTAGGACAATCACAGGCTGTGTCAAAGTTGTAGCTTGCTTTTTTTCATGAAAACTAACCAAATAAAATAAGCATTTGCGTGTGCTTGAGGGAAATTTTGATAGATTTTCCAAATAGGATTCAATGTTTTCTTGACAGCTCTCTGGTTGTTCAAGGATCCATTTTACAATAGCTTCCCTTATTAAGGGAACCTAAGAGGCATTCTTCTCAGCCTCTAGTTGCAGGAAATCATTATGGTAGTTTCTGGTTCTGGTTCCATAAGAACAGAGTAAGGGAGATAAATTTTACTAGCCATCTTGAGCCCCCAATAAAATTCCCTTGATAGTTTTATATTGCCTATCCAGAGAAAAGAGATATTGGAGGGCTAAAGTAGCTGAAAAGTATGGGTTTTCAGAGTTAGTATGGATTTTGCAGAAGTACACAGGTCCTGAAGTAGGCCATCTGTGGGTAGGATGCTGCTGCTAAGTGTTTGTTACTTGTCTTTAGTCTAGGGAAAGAATCTTAAAGGGCTTGCATGTCAGCCTCAATTCTGGGTGATTAAATTCAGTGTGGTATTTGGCCTTCAGTGTAATTGGATGATATGTGAGATTCTAAGAGATCAGATTGGTACCTGTACATGCCTTTATTGTCCTTTAGAAGCATTGTCTTCAAAAGACATGATCTAGAAAGTTGTTGTGGATATATTATCTGGATGGACATGTCTAGTTATCCAAGTCAGTGGATTTTGTTTTGCAAGATCTTTATAAAAAATATGAAACTACATGGTAAACCTGTGCCTGGAATGCAGTAAATATCCCATAAACACTTTTTATTGTTATATTATAATGCATTATGCTAATTCTTTAATCTTTCTTCAGTTGTATTTCTTTCAAAATCTGAGAACATTTGGTTAAAACAAAAATAAAAACAAGCCCTTTTCCCTTCAGTAGATTTTTCAAATTTGGGATACTGGTATAAAATAAAATGCAGATTCTCTTATGTCACTTGCAGGAAACCAACTCAACTTCAGCTGTGCTAGTTACTTATCCTTGACCTGCGTTTTGGCCATTGGCCATCATCGGCCACATAACTCATTAAGACAGTTCCAAAATCTTTAGGGCTTTCTCAGAAAGTTTCAGTCATTCTTGTGTCCTTTGGTTCCAAGCACTATGATTGTACTCAAGTCTTCAGTTGACTCAGTTGTCTATTTGTCTGGTTTACTTTGTACTTTCCATAACTTCCAGGAAGCCAAGTTGATTTTTTATTATAAGACATTTTGTCATAATTCTCCATGGTAGAACTAAGTAAAGATAACTTATCTTCCCTCAAACCAGAATGGCCCAGATAGCTTCTTTTTTGGGGAGGCCTGGGAGGCATGGAAAATGCTCTCAGTTCCTATGACTCCTACCGCTAAGGGTGGACTCCATTCTCCAAACAGTTTTCGGAATCTGAACCAGCACACCTCTGAGACTCAGATGACTGGTTGACTGGGCAAGTTTTCCCCATGGCATTTCAATTTTAAATACAGAGGAAATTAAGTCGTTCCCTGCGCAGCACTTCATTGTTAAACTGTGACAGGATTTTTTTTTCTTGTCCAATAAATGTAGCTCCAGATTTAAAGGACCTGGACTGCTAGAAGCCTCGGTGTGCAGGAGATTGAATTAAAAATCTATCTGACATTGACAAAATTGCAGTGATTTTTTTTAATAGCAAATAAAACCCGTAACATTGTACCTTCGGGAGTTTAGGCAAAGTCAGTTCTAAGAGCTGTATTCTTCCTTAATTTCCATTTTAAGTGCTCATCAAGGTAGAAGGCAATGAATTTCAAAGACAGAGCCTATAATGGTTTTCTCATCTCTTGATCCATGGCAAGTTCTTCAAGGTCATGCAATGTATTATTATTTTAAAAACTTTTAAAGCATCATTTTTTCACATCATATCAGGCAAACTAACATCCAGCTTTGATATAAAGTACCGAATAGGTCTTGCATATCGAGCCTATATGAAATAGCTAAACTTTAGTTAACATTTTCCAGTTTGCAGTAAGGAAAAATAAATGGGATTCTTTTGTCATAACTTCAGCTGGTTATTACCATGAAAAGAAATAAGAATGTTTTTTCTCAAAAAATTTTCTTGAATATTATTATTGAAAATAAAAAGATAAAGAAATTTTTACAAACCTATATTTCTTTGTCATTCTGATTAAAATGTTCTTTTATGAAGTACATCGGCTTTAGGAAATGGGGCATGTAAAGGAAAAGGGACAGTATGAAAGGACAGCTAGAAAAGAGAAATGAAATCGTAAGAATATTGCGTGATTGAAGCCCAAAGGAATAAAGGTCAAATAATGCAATGACTTCAGTGAGAGCAGTTTCAGTGGATTAGTTGATGGTAGAAGCTGGATTGCAGTAGGCTGAGAACTGTAAGTCAAGTATTAGGAAAGTCAGTTTATAAACGCACACACAAGTAGAATTCATAGCTTCTGACTTTTAACCTATTGTTCTTTCTACTATAACATGCTGCTGCTCAGCATTAAAGTATGTTTCCTGAATTGGTACAGGTTTTCAGAAATAAAGATTTTCAGTTTATCAACCCAAAGAAGAAAGTGCCTATTTGGTGTCAGATTTCTGTGAAAATAAAACTCAGAAATTCAACATTTGGAGTAAACTGCACATAAGCTATCAGAACAATATTGAGGTCACTTATTTTTTTGAGATCTTCACACATAGGACAAGTAGACATAAGGTAGAGATTAGCTAAGTACAACATACTGATTTATATCACGTATCTTATTAGAACAGAGTTACAGCTCATTGGCCATATTGCACCATGTAAATAGTGTAGGACTTTTTTGAGAGATGGAAGATGAGTAGTATATGCTGTATTGTTTCTTCAGCCTAAATTCTCAGCACTACTGTGTACTATTTGAAGTCCCAGCCTATTATAAATTCATATGCCTTAAAGAAATTCCTTTAAGTCAGCTCAACCCAAAGTTTCTTTCTATCTGACAGTTTTAAAAATGCTTTTGAAAATATCCTGTGCTGCATATAACCATTGTGTCAGCGAAGATTATTGTGATGGACAATGGACAAACAACAAATTTCCAAACATTCTACATGAACAATAGGATCTGTAAGATGGTGGGTCTGGTGCTCCTTGTTTGGCTTTTGGAAACTCTAGGGAATAGTAAAGATAATGTTGTTCGGGCTGGCATAGATAAAGCTTCCAAACGATTCCTTAGATACCCCTGCATCCTGTATCTCTACATGTGTATCTTTTTGTCCATAGTGAATAGATTCTAACCAGGTATGTTGTAGCAAAAACTTGAGAATACTAGACAGCTGGATTCCAGAGCCACTTCTTTTACCTTGATCATACCCATTAACCTCTCTGGTTCTATTTGTCCTCATCTATAAAAAGAAGGGTCTATGCTAGATCCCTAATGTGCCTTTCCAGTCTTTTGTGTTCTATATTGTGTATAAATATTTTACTTTGAAAATATTGTTTTTTGTGAACCAGTGGAGTTAATATGATTCTAGCGTAAATCGTTTTATAAAGCAAAGAAACTTATGGAAAACAAGTATATACACCTTAACATGATTTTAATAACGTGTGATTTTCAAAAGTGGTGTCTGTGGGTGGTGCAGCGGTGGCTCACTGGCAGAGTTCTCTGCCATGCCAGAGACCCGGGTTCGATTCCTGCTGCCTGCCCATGTTAAAAAAAAAAAAAAAGTGGTGTCTATTTTTAAGCAAAGTACATTTACACTTAAAAAAATTTAATGGAATTCAGCATGAATACTTTATGCAAGTGCAAGCTTCAATTATTATGCATTTTACATTGCAGACCTTCTAAAATGGCAATGAATATATTTTTATATATTTAGCTTCTTTCTGCTTCGAATTAAGCTGCCTGTTGAAAAGTATGAGTGATTAGAATCTGGACGTTTTGTTCACCCAAATTAATGACTGAAGTGTCCTTGAAATAAAAGTTCCTTCTTTGAATGAGTGAAATTGAATTAGTGGTCATAATCCTCATTATTTAACCCTTACAATTCTTTTCTGTGGTCAGGAATATCCCACGTACTAAGAACACGGAACATGTTAAAAACTTTACATTTAAAATTTGCATTTAAAACTTTTCAACACTTTCACGATATTAATTGATAAGGCATGGGGTTTAGAACTAAAGAAACTGCCATGTTTATCAATATTTCCATGTATATCAAAGGCCCTTAACCATAATGAGTGAACACAGAAGTCACACACTCCTGCTCTATTATTGCTGAATGTATATGTCCTTTATCTTAGCTTACCTGGATCTACAGTAAATTTAAGTGAAAGACCCAATCTCCTAGTAATATTCAGTATGAATATTACTTTTGCTTTTCTACTATGTTAAGTTAATTAATTTTCACCACACATTCATTCATTCTTTCATATATACAACATATATTTATTAAGCTCATGCTCTGTGCCAGGTATTGCTCTGAATGCGCTTAAGGGAATAATAAGAGCCTGTCTTCATGTAGTTAACTTTCTGGTTGGAGACAGAAGATAAACCAACAGATGATTAAACGTAGGCTATATCAGATGATAAGAGTTTGGACTTCCAATTAATTCCATTCCAGTGAAAATCAACATTCATCATTTTTCCAAAAATATCTTCCACCCTACTCATCTTCTCTACTTCCTTGCATCATTTAGCCTTCTCTTTCCACTAAACCTGCCTAAGGGCTTTAGTCACAGACTATTTTCTTCTCTATAACCGCGCCGTATACCAAACTTGTACATAGATTAGAGGATTTATAAATATTAAGGCCTCTAAACAGCTATCTGCAACCCATACTTTTCTGCTGAATTACAGGTTCTCGTATTTCAATGCTTATTTAATATTTCCTTTTGAGCCACCAGAAGTGATCTTAAAAAAGAAATCTTAATTTCTTCCCTCAAACTTGTTTCTCCCCGTATCTTCTCCAACTCAGTAAATACATGTAGACAGAATAATCTGGCACAGATGTTCAAATGTTTAGGCTCATCAATCCCTTCTAACAGTTGGGCCCAGAGAAGGTAATTGATTTTTTTTTTAACTATTTTTTGTTTGTTTGTTTCGGGTGCATGGTCAGGGAATTGAACCCGTGTCTCCGCATGGAAGGCAAGCATTCTACCACTATAACTGATTTTTATTTTAGGTCCAAAAGCATAACACAAGGTAGACAAGAAGGCAGTTCCCGGTTTCATGGAATTGTAGGGTATCCAAAAGAAAGGGCACTAGTCATCAGTTAGACCTTCTCATTTTTATAGAACAAAGAGGAGAGAGGTCTCGGGAAGTTAAGAACTTTGCTAGCTTGTGAAAGAAACACTTGGTGCCGTTTCTTCTTCCTCTACTGTGTTTCTCTGATGGTAGTCCTTGTTACATCAATTGCCACGGTGCAAGGTGAGAAGTCGCTTACAAGAGGAAAATTGCAGCAGAGAGCAGCAAAACCTCTGTGAGAATGTCAGGGAAGGTTTCAGAAAGAAAGGGATTGGAACTGTCTCTTGAAAAACCTAGAGGTAGTTTAACATGACTGAGTGAGAGGCAGTGAGGCTACTCCTCAGGATACTCGACTTGTTGGAGATTTGCTTCATCTTGACATCTTTTCATTCACGTATATGATACTGTTGTTTCTGTCCCCATCTCAAAGGCTTCCTTTTGTTCTTAAGGCAACACTTTAACACCCTTAGTTTGTTTTCCAAAGTGATTAGAAGTGAGATTCTAAAGAATGTGTAAAGAAATCAAATCCTTCAAATTCGAATCTACTAAATAACGCAACTACTCTAAATATACCACCATAAGCCGCATGGAATGTTCCACCATATGGTAAAAAAAAAAAGAAAAAAAGTTTGCTTCGGAGAAAAATAATGGTTTTTGAAGAAGAGAGATCTCTGTTCACCCCCCTCACCGTGTTTTTTTAAAGTCTGACTTTGTTAAATCCAATGTTAGGCAGGTACTTGTCACATACATATGCATTTTGTTTTCTATAACTTAATAATAACGCTGTTTTATAACGTTTCTATCCAAATGTGGAGGTTACAAGGGAAAGTGGCAGGATCGTTATTGCACCATCTGTTCCAGCTGGTTTGTTTTAGTCACATGCTTTTCAGTGTTCTTTCTGAGCTGTCAACAAACTGCCAATTAGTTATGAAAACCTAACAGGTTGTCAAAGGTTACTATACTAAGAAAGTGAGATCACAGATCAGAATACCATTGGGTCGATTACTGCTGATTTACCGACCATTTTTAGATTAACTTCTGTGGATGAGTGGACTTTTAAAAATATATTAATGACATCTTTGGATCCTGTAGCTGAAGAGAAATGAGATGGTAATCCTTTTCTAGCATGCCTTGAGGATAGCCGTCTTTTCGTGTAGGTGGCGGTTTAATAGTTATATGATTGAAAGCAATTATTTTTATGTGTGGTATTTGAATGGAAAAAAATCTTACAAAATAGCAATTTATAAAAGACACTGGTTTTTGTCCTTTGTCTTGACTTTCAGCTGTTAATACTACACTGCTGAATCTCAAGTATTAACAGTAATAGAAATAAGAGCTCTCCTAAAATAAAGTTATCTGACTTTTACTATTAGTTCTGTTATATATTTATCTGTGATGCCAAGTAAATCACTACAAGTTGTATGTTAGCTTTTGCTATGATAAAGTATATATATATATTTTTGTGTTGCTGTACTTCAGCGTTGTTAAGAAAATTTAGAATTGGAAACCTTAAGACTATCAATGAAACATTTAATCTTGGTTTCTAATCTAAGAGAACTGGGTTAAGATAGTACAAATAAGTTGCATTTACAGCACTGAAGATTACACACTGATTTATTTTAGTCAACTTTCAGTAAATTTTCTTAAGGCAGATATTTCTAGCATACGGCATTTTGGCAGAGAAAATATTTCAAGATAATGTTGCTCTAATTACCAGTGTGTAGAGGTTTACTCACCCCAGATTTATAAGCTATTTGGTTAGCTATTAAAATTAATAAATTACTTGTTCATTCACTCTGTATTTTAAGGTAGATGATATACCAGTGGATATGTGAAATATATGTGTGCACACTCACACACATCATACACATACACACACACATACAGAAAGAGAGAGAGAAAGTGAGGCGAGAGAGCCAAGCTCTTATTATAATGAGTACTTTTAGGGATATATGACCCCGTCTTTACCCAGAGGCACAATGGGACAGTGCCTTTTTCATGCCTCTTCCTTTCCTCTACTGGTTGACAATAGAGGAAATAAATATTCAGAGCCATGTTGGAATTGTCCCTTCACCTGATGGGGTTCTCTTTGCTTTATATGTTGGCTTTACCTTGGGTTTTAAATATTCCATTCAGTTGTCTCATGAACAGATATTTTCCTCCAAGAGAAGAAATAGACTCTACATCAAAATGACAGAAAAGAGATGGATTGCAAATGAAAATATTTAGTTTTCTCAGGTTAGTTTTCAGATGTTTTGTAGCTATGGTGGAAATAGGAATTGCTTTCAGCATTGTCAAAATGCAGAGAAACAAAATCTTTCTTTTACTGTTGTATGTGGGATGTCATTCACTTACACATTCTTATAATTTATTGAGTGACTAGTAGGTCCCAGATGATTTGCTAAGTCTAGTTGATGTAATGGTGAAAAAAATCTCTGAATTCAGGGAGATAATAATCTAGAGAAGAAGACTAACGGTATTCAACTCCTCATAGTAATGACAAATATTTACAAATTGTTGCTCCGAAATGAAGGAAAAATGATTTATGAGAGTGGAAAACTAAGACATGTTAACTCCGGATTGGTGTTAAGTGAAGGGATTCTTGAAGGTTTTTGGTGTATGAAAGTCTTTGGCTGTTAAATGGGGGGAAGGAGCATATTTCCAGCAATGGGAATAACTTACAAAGGATATATGGCAAGGATGAGCAAAGTGAATTCAAAGAACTGAACAAAGACTAGTGTGGTTGGGAAGCAGGTAACTAGAGTAAGAGAGGGACGTGCAGAGCCATGACTTTGTGGGAACTTGTCAGTCATGTCAGGTCTTTTGGCTTTTATCTTAAGTGTGATTGGGAAGATGTGAGGGTTATCGAAAAGGGGAATGACGTCATGATATTTGGATTTAAGATGATCATTCTTGTGTGGAGCATAGATTAAGGGTGCACATACCTAGTAAATCGGAAGGGCAGTAAGAAGGTGGCTGGCTCAGTTGAGTTGGAAAGAACCACTGATAGCTTGAGCTAAGGCAGTGACTGGACTTGGAGAGATATTGATGTGTTGGAGATATATTTACAAGGTAGAATTAATAGAACTTAGCAGTGGACTTTATGTTAAGGGGAAAATAAAGGAAGATGTCAAGGATATTTCCTTTGTTCCTGGCTTGGGCAAATAGATGGCTGAGAATCTGGGCGAGCATGAGTTTGTTTGAGGGTATGTTTACTATGAGGAGTTGTTCATGAAACATCAAAGTGGAGCCGTGGAATAGGCCAGCTGATCTGGATTGTGAGATGCAGAATGTAAACTATGTTAAGAAACCTAAAATAACTGAGTCAGATGAGAAGTGGATAGTCAATGAGATTTGAGAAACTACACTATTTAATGGCATAGCAGAAGAGGAGGATGATTCTACTAAAGGACTGAGAATGAGTTGTCAGACATTTTCAGAGATAGAAGAGAGAGTTCTTCATAGACACCAAGTAAAGTGAGTATTTCTTGAAAGAAATGAATGGCTAATAGAAGTCTATTAAGAAAGGGATTGGAAACGTCCATAGGATTTTGTGGCGTGAAGGCACCGGTTAGCTCTGAGAGCTAACCAAAATGCACTTTGAGTCATGGGGCAGAAGCAGGACTGAAGTGGGTTAGTGTAAGAAAATGGGTACAATGTGATCTGCAACGCTTTCACAAAGTTCAGGAAGTAACAAGAAACCAGTTTATCTTGAAATATGGGCTGATGCTTATATGGACGAAAGTAATTGAGAAAGAGTTTGAAAAAATCAGTAAGAGCAGGATAAATAAATTGATAAGTTTCTCACCAAGTCTGATGTAGAGATTGGTTTAGACAGGATGAGAAAGAGACCCACTGTTGTCATAGGAGGGAAGGAAGCGTGTGGGAGAAAGTGGTAAATTGGACTTTTAAGTTGAACTTAAAAGCATAGATTTGTTTGTTTTTAAAGGGCATAGTGTTTATATAAATGCATGCCTTTTTACTACTTTTCTGGTCTATCCAAAGACAGAGCAGCAGAAAAAGTCAAAGGGTTTTTACTATAAATCATCGATAAAGCGATTTTCAAGGATATAAGTGTTCTTTTAGATACTACTGGCAAAATGCACCAAAGACAAAATATAACCCTTCTGTGAAACATCCATTCATCCCTATTTTTTGGTTAGTAGTTGCTAGAGAAGACTGTCTTATTAACCTCTTACTAGTTTTTAACCAATGGACTGCAAATAGTCTTAATTTTTATCAAATGCATTTGAAGAGAAGTTCAAATTTTATGTGTGTATTACTTATGTTCGTATGAATTTTTAGAAAATTAGTTATGGTTCAATATTTCCTCTTTATTTTTTTCTTTCAACTTGATTTTATAAATTTTTCCTCAGTACATTTTTATAGGCTCTTCTATTTGTTATTTCATGTTACATAAGGCTGTCTGAATGAAAACAAATAGTATTTGGCATGACAAAGGAGACATGCTTTCTTTGGAGGTGTCTACCTAGTATGGTTTCACTTGACAGCTGCCAGCAAGTTCTGCTTAGATCTATGAAGATTTCTATGGGCCATTGAGTTTTTCTTGGTAATTTTTTTAATACATAATATTATTTTCCCTGATCATTTTCACTTTTAATTTTAACAGGTGAAAAGCAATAAGGATGTTTAAGTGCTGGTCTACAGTTTTGGTTCTTGGATTCATCTTTCTGGAATCAGAAGGAAGGCCTTCAAAAGAAGCAGAATATGGACTTAAATCTTACCACCCTCTGCTAAGATTGCGGCACAAGGTACTAACAGCATTCCAAATCTATTCATATTACCTTGAAATTATGAACTAAACTTTTCATTATCTGGTTTCTTATTCACTAAGGAACATTTATTTCAGGATATGCTTTCCTTAGTTTCCATATTATGAAAAAAAATACCCATTTTACAGCCTGAAATAGTAGACATTTTACAAATGTACAACTTGGGGCATTAAATAATTCTTGATAATAGTTCCTTTAAAATATACATCACTAAAATTGATATGAATACTAATGGATTTAGAAAAATAAATATGTTAAAACCTAACAGACCACATATTTTCTGTTATTCCTAAATTAATTTTAAGATTGAACTTTTAAAATAAAAAATACAGCATTATATTCTGCAACTTGCCATGAAGATAAACAAAAGAGATGTCCATGCCAACTGAAGTTAAGCAAAGGATTTGTCTTTATAGAATTAATTGAAAAATTTTATTTCATAAAAAAGCCATAACTTTGGCTTCTCTGATGAACAAATACTTCAGTTTTTTTGAGTTAAGTATTTTCAAATATGAAATATATTTATACTCAAGCATAATATAAATTATGAAAATTAAATACTTATAGTAAATTAAGCTATAACTTTTATTTTAATAGCAATCTCTGATACTGCAAATAATACATTCAAGCAACTTTTTAAATGGCAGAATAAAAGTTTGTAATACACTTTGGTTTCCATAGGAAGTAGAAAATGCCAAAATGGCATTCTAATTATAGGAGAAAATGTTATATATATTGTAAAATTTCTCTTGTTACTTGTTTTTAGTAATCACTTTTGAAATAAACATATGTATATTGATTTGCTTACATGAACTCAATGGCATTTGCAGTTCGTATATTTTTGCTGATATTCTTTCAAAATATCGTTATATGGTGATGAAATAGCTAACCTTTTCAAGTATCAGACACTAAGTTTTAAATGTATTATTTTATTAGATTTTCAAAACAGTCTTATAATGACATCTTTATTTTTAATTTTATAAGTGAGTAAACAAAAGTCTTAGAAAAGTTATGGAATTTTCCCAGTGCCTGCATATTAAATATATTTGTCAGATTGGGATAAGATGAAGGGTAGATTTGATAGCCATAAAATAGAAAAAAAGTAAAATGTAAAAATAGACTTCAATTGTAAAAGACATTGTAAAAATTGAGTGATACGTAAAACTAAATAAATTTTTAACGTTTATCTTGATAAATGCAATTGGAAAATTGGTCTTGTTCACCTATATTTCAATTATCAGTGATATCCTCTACCTCATGGACTAATCAACAGTTTCATATGCACCCAAAGCTTAGAAATAATAATTCCTTTATAAATTTTCTCAAAACACATTATTAATATAACATATGCAGTGAATGTTTAGTTAATGCAATTTCTCTGCCCTAAATTAGAAGTGCCTTGAAGTCAGGAACTATGCCTTTCTCATCTTTTTATTCTTAGTGCCGTGAAAATTGTAGATACTGTTTGATTGATTTAATGGCAGGGAAATGACAGGTAGAAAGGATTATTATGCTTTTCTGATTGTTCCCCTGCTAGGTGAATATAATGAAAGTATTATATATTCCTGTGAGTTTTAATAAACCTTTGAAGAGAAGAAAAACAAAAAGGTGTTAAACTTTTCTTTTAGAACACTAAGACCCACAGAAATGATGTCTGTTGCCAACTTTTTCCATCTGATTCTTTACCTCTAAAGAATTAGAAGTAATGCCTGATTGTTGGTATTTAAAATCACAGAAGCAGAGAATGTCATGGTAACAGCAAACTTTCAAACTGCTGGGAATAAGCATGAGAATAAGTTAAAAAAAAAAAAAGCACTTGTGGAGTTTGTGTGTGTGGGGATGTGTTTGTATCAGAGCGTGTCTTTAATAGGATGATGGAAGAAGGTCCCTGAAGTTTGTAAATTATTTCCACTCACCGTTGTTCCCCCTCGTCCCTTTTATCCCCTAGAACCACCTGCCCGAGACTTTGAACACTAATCTCATTTTAGTTTGCATTTTGGTTTGTGTCAGTCACCGTCAGGACCCCAGGAATGATGGGTCATCCTTTTATACTGATTCCTATCCCCAGTAGGCTTCTATTAGTCTTCTCACTTTATTGGTGAGGCCCTACCAAGCCCTGATTGAAAATGGAACCCACATCAGTCCCTATTTCCCCTTCTTCCTTGCATTATTTTCATCCATATAACTCATCACCACCTGACAAGAGATATATTTCACTTATTTGATTGTTTATTGGCTGTTTCCTCCCATTAGATTGTGAGCTTCAATCCATCTTGAAATACCCCAATACCTAAAATAGCGTCTGGTTCGTTGTAAGCGCTCAATAAATATATGTGGGTGGAATGGCTCCATCTGTTCTCTAGAATACACTGAAAACAAGATAAGAGATATATAATTAACTGATTTCCATGGCAAACAGAATATCCGGATGTTTTTCCTTCCTATTATTTTATCAGAATAAAATAAACATAATGCTTAATACGATTAAAATGGAATTACCTTAGTGATATTACGTAAGTTATTTTTCTCATTTGATAGTCTTTAACCTATATAGTTTTACTTGTATTTGAGGAGTCGAAATATCTGTCATTTCTAAAAATATGTATGAGACTGAGAGAATACGTAAGGGGATTTGCTAGTAAGGTCAAGTTTCATTAATATTACATATTAGATATTGACAAGGAAATTATAAAATTAAATAATATGTAAACAATAGATCTTGAGTTCTGATCAGCCAGTTTCCACATTTTTCTCAGAAAAGTGTCAGTACTTTGAATCTGAACAAATTTATGTATGGAACTAATTTTTACCAAGTATTTGTGTGCCAACTGTATAATGAATCCCATTTGGGGAACAGGATGTTAAATGTGATGCTTATTTGCCATATTACATAGAAATATTATAGATATAAAAAGTAGCATATATGTACACATTTATATCATTTGCAACTATATGTATACATAAACAAGATTGAAAACATATTTGTATATATCTTAAGATAAAATGAATAACAAATCCATCATGCTAATTATAGAAATCTTCATTAAAAATGTTCACAGATATGTATGTGGGCAATCTGATTATGTGCTTTACCAATATGTTTACCCAACAAACATTTATATGAAATCAAACATAAGAATTCATCAGCACACTAGGATTGTAAAGATGTTATTATACAATCCTCCCCAAAGTGAATCTTTTATTTATCATTATTTTAATTTAAATATTGAATACTGTATTGTGCTCAGCACTCACATATACATTAAATGTTGTAATTTAACCTTTCAACAATCCTGGATACAGGAGATTCTGTGCTGTTCATCCAAATGGCATTATTAAAACCCAGAGAGATAAACTTTGAGCAACAGATAAAATCAGATCAGTAACAGTCAGGGGAAAGCAAATAAGTTGGGAGATGGGATAAAAAGGACCAGAAAAAATTTCAGATGATGCTGGCAGTAAAGCAACATGACATTGACATCAAGGACAAGCATTCAAGGAATTCCAGATTGTTCCTCCTGCCCTACCGTAAGCACGGCCACGGTATCATCATGTCCATTTCTTGACCGGACTGAAATGAATGTCTTCTCCTGAAGGCTGTGTAGACCTGGTTTAGGTCAACCTCCCAATGAAGACTTGCTGGGAAACAATAGTTACCACCCCTAATGCTGACCTGTGCCAGGAAATGAGGTATTGAACAAAGTATAGTAGCTATTGAATGCTACGTACATTTATGAGAAAGTTCCCTGAAGTCTCTCAAAGTTTGAGGCATCCCCAGAATTACTGGCCTCTGGGCAGCCCATACAAGACTGGAATTAAATTGAGTCACTGGGTCTTTACTGTATACCAGGAACTCTGTTAACTTCATTCCATACTTTAGATCATTTAATTATATGAATATTCTCATGAGGAAAAGGGCTTTATTCCTATTTAAAGATGAGTAAACGAATTCACAGATGTTTAATCATTAAAGCCACAGAGCTGGAAAGTTTGGAAGCAGGATTTATGGTTTAATCTAGAGAGATTAAATCACCCATTATATGTTGTACAATGAGTACTTGTAATTTGACCTGTGTGCCACAGATTTCCTGTTCTCCCTCATTCTCATCATATGAGAATAAGGCAGAATTGCATGTCTTGGTCCTCTGTAGTGGAATGGGGACATGTTTTCATTCGTGGCTAAGTTGGGCCTGAAGTGCCATGGAGCACATCTGGGCTGACAGTTGTAAAATCTTCCAGAACTCTCTTTTCTTCTGTCGTGGCGAACAGCCTTTTTCACGATTGTGGCTATTAAAGCCCACATGTCTAACTGGCTATGATGAGTATAGGACCCTAACAATCAGTTTTTTGTAATGAGACGTGATCTATAAAACTCTGTTGATTTAAACTGCTGAGATGTGAGAGTTTATTATCATGCATAACCCTGACGTTGGATTAGAATTTAAGCCCATGTAATTTGACCACAAAGCCTCTTTTCGGTTTTCTTCTCTGTACCTTTCTGTCTCCCAGCCTGATTTCTAACCTTGGCCTTACCGTTTTCTCCACTATTTGCTTTTGCTTTTTTCTATCTGCTCGGTTGTAATTTTGCAACACAATATGAAGTCTTGTGGTGCATATAATTGTAATATGTATGCATTATATTTCAGTTTATTAGAATGTAGGGTCATTGGCTGATTGTAAATCCTATGAGGGTCAGTACTGTACCTCCCATCTCTTTATCTTATGGACAGCCTGCATCATAATGCTGTATTGTTTGTTGATTAAGACAATCAAAGTTAGAATTGAGGGAAGAGTTTATGAGAGCAGTAAGGATGTTCCTGAGAACAGAGCTAGTTCAAACTTTAGAGATCTTAAAATGCTTTCATCTCCGTATGACCAGATACTAACATGACCAGCTTTCCACTGCAGAACTACCCTGCAAATCTAAGTTGCCTTATGATTCCTTTACTTCTTAAATAGAAGTGTTTGTCATTAAGGATAGTTATTGTGCTAATGGAAAATAGTTTCGTCCATTATAATAATTCTGGAGAGTGTTGCCATGTCCGGTATAGTACGATTCAAGGAAGGCATTTCGGGAGGTATGTGTTTTTCTTTGTTTGTTTTTTACTTTTGGTTTTCAAAGAAAGATAGATGTGCATTGGTGAAGAGTGACAGGAGAGAACTCTAGGGGAAAAGATAAACATTAAACAAAACATCAAAACCGTGACTGCTTAGAGGCTGTGAATTTTTAGGCAAACCCAGGAGCATTATTTCCTGGCTGAAGAAAAATTGTGTATTTCTGTATGAAATATCTCACTGCTTGCTGCAAGTTTAAGTGGAGTCCTTTAAAAAAGTTAGTGCAGGGCAGGCAATGGTGGCTCAGTGGCAGAATTCTCTCCTGCCATGTCAGAGACCCAGGTTTGAGTCCCAGAACCTGCCCATTCCAAAAAAAAAGAAGTATAGATTAATGCATCCTGCAGAGATCAGGGGATCAGGAAGCAATTTGGACCATTATGGAAGGTAAAGTATTGATAGTACGGGAGTCAAAGAAGAAATGTTTAAATAATTAACTAATTAATAGTTAAGAAATATGCTAATTCCATATGCATATTTCATTTGGTAATTTATAGTGCATCATATTTTATGAAATTCAGATATATTTATTCCATATATATCCTAATGACTGAAATATTATCAGTACTCTTGAGAACATTTTCTAGTCAAATGAATTCTGCTTGGAAAATAATACACAACACTTTGAAACATTTCAATCTTAGAAATTAAATCTAGGTATGGACCATTCCTAACCCTTATTGTAGGTATGCAAGTTTTATTGAAGAATATTTATTTTAAATGCAGTACACATAATAAGTGCACATAACAAGTTTATATTCTTTATAACTGAGAGGAATGCAATCTAAGAAATCTCATGAGCTTTACAAAACTGCTTTTTTAGTCACTTAAGAGGCCTAGGAAGAAATCAAAACCCAAAGATATTTGTAAAGCCCTTTTTATTAGAGATGCTCTCCTGTGGTTACTGATAGGATAGATGCTTTCTTGTTTTTGTAATGCTCATACTGAATGTCTAAATCTATTGATGAGGGGCTATTCTTCTGAGCTTCTTCTTAAATTCCAAATACTGGTAAGGCAGGGAAAACTGAGTAAATATACAGCTACAACGACCCTGTATATTTTCAGGAACTGTGAAGGGTGTGAGATTTATGTTCTTTGCAAATGAACAAATTACCTGCCACAGTTTCTATCATCTCTTCACTGATAGGACACATGAGACTCCTGGGTTAGAGACAAAAGTTTGTTTCTCACTCAAGTAATACAAGTAGCTAGATATCATTATTTGTGTTAGTCCCTTGAACCCAGTTTTCACAGGGCAATGTGAAGAGGGCAACATTACACGCACACAAATCATAGTGTATATTACATGAAAAGACCTGGGAGTATAAGGAACCCAGATCTGCTTTATGGGCAGTAATCCTGCCTAATTTTTACTCCAGGGAAGGCTTTTCTATTATATTGGAGAGTAAGTATGACGGCTAAGATGGTTTGATGTTGTATATACTCCAGAAAACATGTTCTTAAATTGAATCCATTCCAATGGGAGTGAACCCATTTTAAGTAGGATGTCTTGATGAGGCTACTTCAGTTAAGAAGATGTGGCCCATCTCAGTCCGGATGGGTCTTCATCCTATTACTGGAGTCCTTTATAAGTGGAGTGGAATTCAAAAAGAGAGAGAAAGCCACAAAGGGAGCACCAGAAGCTGATCACTAAGAGCATGTGAGAGAGAAGGGAGAGATGCTGCCATGTGCATTGCTATGTGAGAGAAGAGACAAGGATCACCAGCAGCCAAGCCCAGAAGTTTTCAAGAAGAACGCATCACCTTGATGATGCCTTGATTTGGACTTTTTTCTAGTCTCAAAACTGTGGGCAAATAAATCCCCATTGTTGACTTTGACCCATTTCATGGTATTTGCTTGAGCAGCCAAGGGAACTAAAATGGGTTTTAGTACCAGGAGACTAAGGTACTGCTATTGCCAATACCAAAAATGTGGAAATGGCTTAAGAGTTGGGTAATTGGTAGTGGCTGGGAAAAATGTGAGGTGCTGGAAAAAAAAAAAACCTAAATTGCTTTGAAGACATTATTGGTAGAAAGATGCAAGCTAAAAGTACTTTTGAAAAGGTCTTAGAAGAAAATGATGAATATGTTATTGGGAACTGGAGGAAAGGCTATCCTTGTTTTAAAGTGGCAAAGAACTTAGTGAAGTTGAGTTCTGAAGTTAGATGGAAGGCAGAACTTGAAACTGATGAACTTAGATATTTAGCTGAGGTGATTTCCAAGCTAAGTATAGGATGTGCAAACATTTTTTCTCCTTGCCACTCCTACTAAAAGGCAAGAGGAAAGGGATAAAGTGAGAACTGAATTCCTGGGCACAAAGAAACCAGAAATTTATGGTTTTGAAAATTATGAGTTCGTGGAAGGTGAATACCCAGAGAATAATGCTCCGTGTGAAGGTTTAAACGAGCATAGATGCAGTCAGCACTTTCTGTAGAAGTCATGACTGGAAATGCGGTTATCCAGGAAGAATCTGTGGAAAGTTCTTTTGTCTGATGATTTAGACCCCTGTGGATTACAGGCAAAACTCATACTTTTTGTTTAGTTTTTTGAATGGAACCTCTGCCAGCCTGAAAAGTACAGAGAAGGGATGAATTGAAGGAAAAATCACTTCAAAGACAGAACCATGGACGCTTAGGTCTGGACTGAAGATATCTGCTTGGGCCAAAAGCGTGAGTCCACCCATGTGTGTGGAAAAGTTGAGCCTGCGCTGGCATTGGAGAAGATGGACCTTCCACCCCATTGTTCAGGAAGAGTCCTGCCACCCCAGTGCCCAGAGAGGGTCGTGTCTTCGTCAGGGAGAACATGATCGCTGGGAAAGCACCTGGAAGGTGTGGTGCTGCCACTTCATCAGGCCTGGAGGACAAAACCACACGCCATAAATGACTCTCAGACCTTGAAGTCAAATGACGCATTCCCTGCTGGGTTTCAGAACTGTTTGTGAGCCAGGACATGGGTTTTATTTCCAGTTTCTCCCTAAGGGAATGGGGACGTTAATCCTTTTCCTGTTCCTACACCTTACAACAACAGCAGGTAACTTGTTCCTCAGGTTTCACAGGCCCACAGGCTGTAGGGGAGTTGTGCCCCTGGACAGACTACACGCATAGCCAGTTGTGATGAAATTTTGCATTGTTTCTGAAATGAGATATTGTAATGCAATGAATGTATTTTGCATGTCATGTAGAAGGAGCATGTCTTTTTGCAGTTCAGATGGTAGAATGTGGTGAATTCAAGTTGTACGTACTCCAGAAAAACATGTTCTTCTTTAATCCATTCCTGAGGGTATAAACCCATTGTAGTTAGGAACTTTTGTTGAGGTTACTTCAGTTAAGAAGGTGTGACCCACCTGAATCCAAATGGGTCTTAATTCTATTACTGGAGTCCTTTATAAGCAGAGTAGAATTCATACACAGAGAGAGAAAGTCACAGAGGAAGCAGCCAGAAGCTCGACATCAACAAAATTTTGGAGAGAAGGGAGAGACTTGTAGACATCATCATGTACCTTGTTATATGGCGGGGGAGACAAAGATAACCAGCAGTCAGCTCCAGAATGCCAGTGTGTAGGAAGAAAGTGCCACCTTGATAATACTTTGATTTGGAATAAATTTCCATTGTTAAACCTGTCCCATTTCATACCTCTGTTTTCCAAGGCTAGCACACTTGCCTTTTGCCCTGTGTTCCAGAAGCGGAATTATCTCTGTGTTCCAAGGCTATTTACTATTCTAGTATCCTGGAATGGATAGTTCACAAACTGTGCAGAAGCTTGAGACCCATGGAGATGTCTCTCAATGCACGTTGAGAGTACCTCCTGTAACACACAGGAAGTCAGACATGGCACCAAGCAAATCTGCCTTGATCAAAATTACATATCACAAAAGTTTATTCAAGAACTGGCTACATAATTATAACTTCATTCCATGTTTTTAACAGGTTCACTTTGCCCTTTTAAGAACTCTAAGGGAAAAATATTTCATTGACCTTTGAGTTGCTTACACGTTTATTCCTTCAAACCACAGTGTTTCTTATATCCTGGGGAAAATTGGCTTGCTGTGGACAGAATCACTTTGCTTAACAAAAGCAAGTAAGTAAAGGGAAATATCTGAATTGTAAAATTCTCAAGATAAGGACCTACTACAGGAAAATATCTTTTGATGTCTTTTAGAGAGAATTCTCTAAGCAGCACTAGTATTTCTTATATGCATAGGGAGGTGTCCAAAAAGGATGCTCTTTTACCCCTCTGTGATCTTACATTAAAATATTTTGCTTAATGCTTTCACAGTAGTTATAACTTGAAAAGTAAAGCTGCTTTCCTTTGAAGATTTGACGTTTTTAAATATTAAGAATGTTGCATTAATATTCTACTCATATCTATGAGGTGCAAATGTGTCAAAATAATCAAATAAATTCAAATCCATATACTGTATTACAGTCAAACAAGCGGTCTTAGGTGCTTGTGATGTTTTCTACCATTTAAATCTTCAAGTGACCTCGATCACAGTGTTTGCTATTATCTACCCAATAACAATAATAATAAATAAATATGATTAGTTATTATACATATTTTCACCCCTGCTTTTAGGTGCAATCATTGAACATTTTGGTAAAGAAATACCAGAAAGTTAGCTTTTAGGTGAGTTAAATAGCTTTGTCATTTCTGTTCCTTTTCTGCTGATTGGCTTTCAAATCTTTCTTATTTTGTTGTCTTTTCTTTCAATTTTGTTGTCTTTTCTCACTATTATTGTAAATGGGTATTGCTGAGATCATATCAGTTTGCTAAAGCAAACTAAAACTATTAGCACTTCCCAATCTACATTAATTTAGCACATTATGATACCTTTTCAAAATATAAAATACAGATGTGGTTGTTTTAACCGGTTTCAATGTGGAGACTATAAATATGTCAAGTAGGAATAAATATTTTGAGTTTAAAACAGGTGAAAGAAGTAAAAAGTGATAGTCATCTAAACATTAACATATTGGCAAACTAGCCTTTAAACTTACTACTTTAATGTGCAAATTAATTTTAAGTTATTTTGTATATCTTTCAGTTTTAAAATTTTATTATGACTTCTGTCAACTAAACTTGGTATTATAAAGAAAAGAAATAGTATGATTTATGATCTTGGCATTAAGCATGTTCAATAGAAAAAACCTATGGTATATAAATCACAATTGAAAAGAGTGGTATTTTAAACTATTATACTCTCAGCTATTTTTCTTGCTTCAGTTGCTCTGTATATGGACTGACAGGGTTTTTAAGAGTAGGAGACAGTAGAAAATATTCAGTCAGTTTTATAATAATAAACATGAGAAAACTGGGGCTCTTAAGAGGTGAAGGTTTTAGTTGAAGTGATACAACTAGATGCTTTTCAGCTAAGTTTTGGAACCCAGATTTCTTATCTTCCAAAAGACTTATGTTTTCCTTTAATACTCTGTCTCCGTAAATTAATGCTTTTTTTCAAGTTCGGTTTTCACTGGCAAGAAAAGTACGTTCATTCATTATTTCAAAAATATTTTATTAAAGTACATACTATACACATCAATTCAAACTGAGTTCTTAAGCATTCAGCTTGATATGCACTGAGATTGTTGTTGAAGCAAACTTCTCAAAGAAATTAAGAACACAATTCAAAACCTTATTTAAACTTGCAGCAAGCTGACAGTTCTTCAGGAGAGCCAGTGCAAAGATTACTTTTATAGAGGGAGTCAACAGGAAAATAAATAGGGTGACTAAGTCTATTTGTTGAACTAGACACAAGAAAAGAAAGCTTTGTTTAAAAAGGTGAACTAGCCATCAGGTTGTCTGGAGGTGACAGTGCGTTTCTCAGCTGTGTGGGTTAAACACACAACTCCTCCAAAGAGAGGGTTGCCATTCATCATACCATCAATTGGTAGAAACATCTAGCAATAAATTATATTTTTTTTTCAGTAGGCTTTCATAAATTGGTTTAAATATGTTAAAAATGCTGGTACTTTGGTTTTGTTTTCTCTTAAGATGAGGTCCCTAGTCTCTTTCTCAATTGAAAAAAAAAGTCTCTTTTGGATTTTTAAGGATCTCAATTACAAAATAATTTCTGATGATTCTGAGTAATTAAAGAAAGGCCAGTGATTGGAAGATTCAAATGCTGTATTTCAAAAAATATGGTTCTAGTACTTGACAATTTATGCAGTTCCCAGGGCATTTTCTCAGTTAGATTTACACAAATCTTCTATAAAAACTTCAGACAAATAAATATGCCTACAATATCAAAACAAATAAGTGGCAACAAAAATTAGGTTTTGAAGTAATATAAACCTTACCCTACAAAAACCCCATCATTGTGTGAAGGTTTAGGAGATTCCTGAAGAAGGTTTTCTACCCTGTTTGTTTATTTATTTATTTTTACACATTTTATTGTGTAAAAATAAAGTTGAAACATTTTACATTTGAACTACCATATAGCCATCACCTAGATAAATATTTGCTAAGATTGTTTTCTCACATATATATATATATATATATATATATATATATATATATATACTTATCCATCTTTCTTTTCATTCAAATCCATCTTTTTTTTAGCTTCGGATTATAATGTATACATCAAGCACATCTCCTTTAAATATTTCAAATGCATTAACTAAAATTAAATGTTTAGAGAGAGAGATATTTTACATATAATGGAAAGCTTATATCTTAAATGTGTATTCTCTGAGTTTTTACAAATACATATATGTGTGTCAGTGAGCCCCAAAGTATAGAGGTATGCAGGCATAGAATATTATCATTCTGTAAGAAAGTTCCCTTAATCCTCATCTCTAAGGGAAGCATTCAGCTTGATGTGCACTGAGATTGTTGTCGAAGCAGTCTCCACCCACCCTCACTCTGAGGCCACTTGGCTCTGACATTTTTCACCATATTATAGCTTTGTTTTAAACTTTCATGTAAATTTCAGATCATAACATATGTACAAATTTGTGTAATACTACTTAGAAGAATTTTGTTGAGATGCATCTGTGTTATTTTTACCTGTCAGTAGTCTATTCCTGTTTTTCCTGAGTAGTATTCCATTATATGAATATACCATAGATTTTTGTTTTGTTTTGTGTTCAGTTTATGACTAATATAATACACTTCTATGAACATTCTTGTTTAAGTCTCTTTATGAATATAAAGTTTCATTTCCCACGAGTATACATCTAGGTATATATTGCTGGATGATAGGAAAGTATGCTTATTTTTTCATAAGAAACTTCTAGAAATTTTCCGAAGTTTTTGTACAATTTTATATTTCCAACAGCAATATATGAAATTACTATAGTTGCTCCATACTTTCAGCAACACTTGATATTGTTGATCTATGATTTTAGCCTATCTGAAGAGTATGCAGTGGTATGCCATTGTAGTTCTAATTTAAATTTTCTTGGTGGCTAGTGACATGGGCACATTTTCGTTTGCTTATTGAACATTAAAAAATTGTATTTTGTGGCATGTCTACACAAATATTTTCCCATTGCATTTAGATATTTATTCTTTTCTAATACAAGCATTGAAAGCTATAAATTGTCCTTTAAACTCTGCTTTTAGCTGCATCTTAATTATTTTATGATGTTGTATCTTTGGTGTCATTTGGTTTGGAATATTTTATTTCAGTTATGCTTAAAGTTTTTTCTTTGCTCCACACATTTTTTTAAAGTCTGTTAATTTGAAAATATTTTGACTCTTTGTACATGTCATATGACTATTGATTTCTATTTTAATTCCACTTGTTATAAAATGCTTTTGATTTCAATAGTTTTAACTTATTGAGAACTGTAACATGAGCCAGCCTATGTTCCGTCTTGCTGACACACTGTGTGCACTTGAAAAGAATGCGTATTCTGCAATTGTGTTGTGGTGACCTCAATAAATATCAAGTTGGTTAAAGTGTTTGATGATTTCTTTGGGTCACTCATGCCTGTACTGTTTTTCTGTCTAGGCTTTCTAACAATCTCTGGAAGATGGGTGGGGAAATATCGCTTACTCTGAGCGTTTATTTCTCATTTATCTTTTAATTCCATCAAATCTCCTACAAATAAATTGAGTCTGTGTTATAAAGTCTTTTCAAAGTTTACTGTTATGAAACATTTTTTTCTTTTACACATGCTTGATGTCAAAATCATAACACAATACTTCTTCTCTTTATAAGAGCTTTGCTAACAGAAGTCATAATAAAACTTTAATAGTGAAAGATATACAAAATAGTATTGACATGAATTGAAATTATATTAATAATAACAAATAGTATTAAATATTATTTTAATATTAAATGTGGAAAAGTAAATTTATTTGAAAATTAGACTACTACTTGCTTAATTATTTTAAATGTCCTTAAATAATGACAGTTATCTCGTTCATCTGTGTTAAATTGAGCATTTTAATTCTATTATTTTTATGCTTTCTTTTAAAAATAGAGAATTATTTAGAATGAGTAGAATTGTAAAGTATGTGAAGGTATATAAATTTACATAGCATTCTAAAATACCATATTTATTGTACTGCTGTTTCACTGTTAAACTGTACTAGGAGTTCCTCTATTGAAGCCAATTTATAAGCCATAAACGACAATCAGAGGGTGGTGCCACGGTGGCTCAGCAGGCAGAGTTCTCGCCTGCCATGCCGGAGACCCGGGTTCAATTCCGGTGCCTGCCCATGCAAAAAAAAAAAAGACAATTAGCCACACCCAGTTTAAGGTCTAAACCAGTAGTACTCTAGCATATCATTTATATAACTTATTTATCTAAACAGATTAAAGATATGCAAACCATATAAGGCATACATAACAGAAGTATTACTGTAGAAGCCATTAAAATTCCAGTTAGTCCAGTGACCAAGCTGGCAGTTTAAAACACTCCAGGGTGCCATTCTCCTACAGGATTTTTGAACAGCTAACAAAAACTTGTAAATCCATCTTCCTCAAACTCCTGAAAATAGTTAAAAGGGTGCATGACTGGGCAAGGGATGAATAAAGAAAACACAGCTTCAAAAATAGTAGGAAAAGCTCATGGCTCCCTTGCTAGCCATTCCCCCACACTCTTCCTGGCACAGTGTGGCTCTGACTTGTGCTCACATCGTGGGTTGCTCTCATTGCTCTGAGGAAGCAGAGTCACCTCTAAGCACATAGTAGGTTCCTGAATGTTGACACTAGTCTATCAGGTGGCCGTCTGAAGGACCGAACCTGGAAATGCATCCTTGGCTTGCACTCCCAGAATTATCTCCACAGACAGAAGCAGCTTGAAATACCTAAAGCAATAGAAGAAACAATCAAGTCAAAGATGCACCAAAGATTACTTGTGGGTGAGACAGAAGTCTGTTTGATAGGGAGTAGAGGAACTTTCCATTCCAATTCCTGTCTTCTGGGGAATTCCTAGGTCTGCAAGCAGCACAAGTCCAGGACAAGATGCAAGCTCAGCAAAGCTGTATAGGGAGAAACCTGCACTTCATTTTTGCCACAGGCTGATCTTCAGCCTTGGCTAAACTCCCAGGGAGAGCACATTTTGAAAAGATTGTAAAAGCTGTTTTTATTCCTTGGTTTGTTTATTTTTATTAGCTCCTTGGCACTCAAGAAAATTTTTATCATATCACTGTCTGGATTCAAACTGAAAGACCAGACAGCTCAAGGACTGAATTCCAGAATTAATATATTAAAATTTTGAAATGAGCAGTGTGCCAAAAATGATTACAAGACAAAAAAAAAAAAAAAAGCAACAGGAAATGATGACCCACCCAAAGGAACAAGATGAAAATACAGAAACCCTCAACAAACAATACTAGACTTTGGACATACCAGACAAAGACTTAAAAAACAAAAACAAAAAACAGAAGACATCTTTAATATGCTCAGGAGATAAAAGAAAGCATGGATAAATAATGAAAGGATAACCTGAAAAGAATGAATGAGTAATATGAAAATCTCAGTAAAGAGATAGAAAAATTTAAAAGGAACCAAGCATAAATACTAGAGATGAAGGCCACAATACCAGAAATGACAAGATCCATAGAGGGTTTTATCAGCAAATTGAAAATAGCAGAACATACAGTAAGTGCACTTGAAGGAAAGACAATTGAAATGCTTGAGGCTGAGGACCAGAAAGATTAAAAAAATGAAAAAGAAGAAAGTGAACAGAAACTAAGACATCTTTAGGACACTATCGAGTCCAATCCCAATCAAAATTCCAACAGTCTTCTTTAAAAAAATATATATATATATGGAATGATAAGGGCTGTTTTAGTTTGCTAAATCTGATGAAATGAAATACAGCATAAATGGATTGGCTTTTACATTGGCGATTTATTAATTTACAACCTTATACTTCTTAGGCTGTGAAGACATCCATATCACGCCATCAGCAGGTGATGCTTTCTCCTGAAGACTGGCTTTGAGCAATCCTCAGATCCTCTCTCTCATGAGCAGGCACATGGCGACATCTCTTTCCTAGGTTTCACTGTTTCCAATTTCTGGCTTCAGTAGCTTCCTTTCTCAGCTTTTCTGGGGCTTTTTTCTTGTGTCTTCTCTCTGTCTTTTATCCTTTTATAAAGGACTCCAGTAAGAGGATTAAGAGTGACCCTGAATGAGGTGGGTCACATTTCAACTTAAGTTTCTCACTGAAAGATCCCCTTGCAGTGGGGCACACCCACAGAAATGGATTAGCTTTAAGAACATGGTTTTCTGGGGTGCATGCAGCTTCAAACCATCACATGGGCCCTGGATGGACAAAACCATCTTGAAAAGGAACCAAGTTGGAAGATCATACTTTCTGATTTTTAAAACTTATTACAAAGCCACAATAATCAAAACAGAATAGGACTGGCACAAAGGCAGACATATAGACCAATGGGACTGAATTGAGAGTTCAGATAAAGCCTCATGTCTGTGGCCGGTTGGTTTTTGGCAAGAATGTGAAAACCACTGAATGGGGAAAGAATAGTCTATAGACTATTCCGTGCTGAGAAAACAGAATATCCATTTGCAAAAAAAAAAAAAAAAAAAGGAAGGCAGACTGAAACCTCATACTGTATACAAAAACTAGCTTACAGTGACTCAAAGACCTAACTTTAAAAACCAAAATTATGTAACTCTAGAAGAAAATCATCTTTGGGACTTTGTGATAGGCAATGGTTTCTTAGACTTTACCCTGAAAGCATGAACAATGAAAGAAAAACCAGGTAAATAGAACTTTCTCAAAATTAAAAAAAAAATGTGCATCAAAAAACTCCATTATAAAAATGAAAAGACAGCCTAGGAAATGGGAGAAGATATTTAGAAACCACATATTCGATAACAATGTAACATCTAGAGTATATAAATAATTCCTACCATTCAATAACAACAATAAAAAACCAAACAACCCAATTAAAAAGGGACTAAAGATTTGAGTAGACATTTCCTCCAAGATGGTATACAAATGGCTAAAAAGCACATTGAAAATATCCTTAGCATCTTTGGCGATAGGGAAATACAAATCAAAACTACACCGAGATACCATTTCTTACCCACTAGAATGTTTACTATTTATACAACAGAAAGTAACAAGTGTTTGGAGAGGGGGTGGAAATTGGAAACAATTTTTCATTGTTGGTGGTAATATAAAATGGTACCGCCACTGTGGAAAACCTCAGAAAGTTAAGAATAGAATTACCATATGACCCAGAAATACCACTTCCAGGTTTATACCCAAAAGAATTGAAAGCAGGGATATAAACAGGTATTTGCACATTATTCACAATGGCTGAAAAAAAAGTGCCCATCAAGAAATGACTGGGAGCGGCTGCCGTGGCTCAGCAGGCAGAGCTCCGACCTGCCGTGCTGGAGGTCTGGAGTTCGATCCCTGGTGCCTCCTGCCCATATGCAAATTAATAAAAAAAGATAAATTAAAAAAAAAAAAAGAAATGAATGGAGGGCGGGCCATGGTGGCTCAGCAGGTAAGAACGCTTGCCTGCTGTGCCTGAGGACCCGGGTTCGATTCCTGGTGCCTGCCCATGTAAAAAAACAGAAAAGGAGAAATGAATGGAGAAACAAAGTGCATTATATACATAAAATAGAATATTATTTAGCCATAGAAAGTAATGATACGTGTGTCAAGGTGAATGAAACCCTTAAAGATACTATGTTGAGTCAAGTAAGCCAGACACAAAAGGAGTCATATAGCATGAGTTAGTGATAGGAAATAGAATAAGTAAGTTTATAGAGTCTTAATTAGAGTACAGTTACCAGGGGCTAGAATGAAGGAAGGGCTTGGGGATGTAATTCTTCAGTGTCACAGATTCCTGTTTGGGGTAATGGAAATGTTTTAGTTTTGGATGGTGGTAATGGCAGCACCACGCTTTGAATGCAGTTAACACCACAGAATTATATATTTGTATATGATTAAAAAGGGAAATGCTAGCTCGTATCTGTTACTAGAATATCATTGTGTACAACACAGTGAATCTTATGTAAGCTATGGAAAATAGGTAATGATATAATTCTAATAATATTGTCTCATCAATTGTAGCAAAGGTACCACACTAAGGCAAAATGTTAATAATAGGAAAAACATCTGTGGCATCTATATGGGAACTGTGTTTTCTCCATTATTTTTCTGTAAACGTGCAACTTCTTTGATTTAAAACAAACAAAAAGCCCTCCAATTATGAAAGGAACTAGTTAAAAAATAACTATTTTTTTGAGGACATTTCTCTTACATTATCACATAACATCTTAGAGTTTTAACAATTCTTAGAGATGAACGACTGTTTTGTAATTGATGAATAAGAAAATAAAAAGTACTTAGTCCTTTCAGGCTCCACATTCCTGGAGATATAGCTTCAGCATTATATCACTCGTGTCAATTTACTTTCATTATTGAATATTTTTTACTTTATACTTTTGTTTGTATTTATGCTAGAAATTCATTTGGATTAATAATATTTTGTGATATGGGTAAATAAATTTCATAGCTCATATTAATGTTCATATTTACTTCATATTGTAATGAAAAAATTTATCAACATTATAATTGATAACAAGAATTGATAACAAGGTTGACAACAAGAATTATTTCTCTCCTTAGAATGAGAATATGCATTAATCAAGTTCTAGAAAATAATAGAAAGGGTATGGACATCAGTCACATCTATTAGTGACTGAGCCAGATTACTAATTTTCATTCCTTTTTAAGCTGAGCTCTAAAATTACTTAGATGCTAACGAGCAGCAGTTACATGAGAAAGGAAAGGAAGCGTTAAGTTCTGCAGAAGCCCCTCTTGATTCCCTACTTCTGCTCTGCCTAGAACATATCTGATTCCTCAAAAGTTTTGTTAGAAGGAAATATTTCTACTGCATAAGAAAAATTAGATCATTGTAATGGATAGTCTTAAGAAAATACCCCCATAAATTGCTGATTTGCAAACTAAGATTTCCAATGGCTTTTTGTTAGTTGTGAAATCAGATATGTCCCAATAGATATAAAGACTTGCCACAACTACATATATTTTAAAAAACTGAGGAAGATTCTGAATGTTCTTCTAGGAGGTATAAACCAAATATTTAGAAGCATCATTGCACGTATATATAGATCTATTATAAAAACATTGGTGAAGTTAAAGTTGAAATTTAGCTTATTGAGCTACAAGTCTATTACTTTCATTTTTTACTGGTGAAGAATTTCTGTCCTAGTTATCATTTCCCTAGTTGCTGAGTCAAGTAGTGGTAGAATTAGGAATAGAATTCTGACCTCCTAATAGAGAGTAGATGGAGATGTCACAAATTTTTCTGGTATGTTTGCTTAGGATGCTCTATTATAGTATTTATAAATACGCCACATTTATGTACATTTTATGTGCAAATATTTCCACCATAGGCATATTTTCCTCCTTAATTTTACCAGATTTTCTTCTCTTATATAGCTTTTCTTCAAAATTAATATTCCAATAATCTACGTATCTTTAAAAATTTAAATGCAATACCTTCATTCTTTCTGTAAAGTTTTAGTCCATTATTTATGTTCTTCATTTTAAATAACTCCATTGAAAAACGGATAAAACTGGCTTATGTGCTGCAGTTCAAAACCTGCTGCTGTACCCAGTGTCCCTTTCTTCAGGCACTGTTTTCGACACCTTAGGATTTTTTCCTTTTGATTGATATAATAAAGCCCTTTATTCCCCTCCCAGAAGTCTACATGTATTGTCCCAGAGAACATTTTTCCTGTGCAGTGCTCAGCTGAAAAAGCATTCTAATGGCCAAATCATTTGGAGAAAACTGCATATTATGTTGCTATGGAAATACACAATACACAAGAGCATGTTAAATTCAACACACTTACCAAACTTGCTTAATCTATGAGTTCCCGTCTAAATAAACTATGGAAATTTTTGAACATCTGTTATTCTGGGAAACACAATTTGGGAAATTCTGCTCTAGTGACTTTAGTATTAATTGTTGCTGTGCACATCAGCAGACTTTGGATTTTTACAAAGCACAAAGGCACATAAAATACCATTTTATGGTTGTAAATATTAAGTATAATAAATAGCTTTTATCTATTTTGTTCAATATCTGTTTTAGAGGGTTTTTTTCTAGAAAGAATATGATGCTATGTTTTAAGAAATAGGATTTCGATCATATGTTGACCATGTATAAAACACTATTCCTCAAAATACTATGATCAATAGGCAGGTTGGATGCCTAAAGAAAACTACTGAGTGAGAGTGTCCCTGGTGGCGTGGGAGAGGACTCCCAGTGATGAGTCCGGCCCTGGCACCATGGGATCAACAATTCCATCCTGATTAAAAAGGGGAAAAGAAGTGTAACTAATAAATTATCAATGGCTGGGAGAATTCAAATAGAGTCGAGAGGCTACACTGGAGGTCACTCTTATGCAAGCTTCAGTTAGACATTGCTACCTATCATAACTTGCCAAATCGCAACCCAAACCATTCCAGCCAATACTACAGAACACCTAGGGCAATATATACGAGTCTACAAAGGTTCCATGCACTAGGGTAACTTTCTAGAAACCTACAACCCCTATATGGCTCCCTGGACCAGACAAGTCCTGAAACCTAGAGGGCCCAGCCTCTCCAGAACATCAGCTAGTTCCACCTCCCTATCCCATATTAGTGACAGACCCTTCCAACATGAAAAAGTTAGAATGGGTATAGCCCAAATACCCCTAAGGAGTGGAATAGAAAGATCAAAGGTGATGATGGAGTTATACAGAGAAGGTAGGGTTTAACAAATGAATATGATGGCTGAATCACTGTATAGATATTTCCTTTACTCTCCAGTACCTTACAGCAGCTAGGACTAGAAACCTAAAATTATGGAATTGTAACCCATCCAAACTCTGAAATCTGTTTTACAACTAATTGTTGTGCTGTGCTTTGAAATATATTGCTTTTTTTGTATGTGTTATTTCTCACAGAAAAGAAAAAAAGTGATGATAAAAATTATATTTCTTTCTAGCCTCCAGTGTTCTGGAGCAGCTAGAAGGAGAAATCTGAGATGATGGTATGGCAGCCCATGAAAGACTCTGGAATCGGTCCTGTAACTACTTATTGAAGAGTGCTTTGAAAACTATTGTTTTTTTTCTTTCTTTGCTTTGTAATGTATGTCGTATTTTACAATTTAAAAAGTTTAAAAAAGACTATTTAAACATCAATTTTTAAATTTTTAATGGCTGCACAGATTAAGTACAAAGTTCTTAATTGCACATTTCAAACATTTGTACCTATGTGTACATACAATACCACCACCAGGATTATGATATAAAATATTCCAAGCAGGTCAGAAGGATTCTCTTCCTATTTCTAGTCAATATCATTCTCTGAAGGTCAGTACTATGCTGACTCTTTCACCATAATAGAGTAGTTTTGCCTTTGAATTTCAGATAGATGGAAATCTACGGATGGTAGTCTTTCATATCTGATATTTTTGGCTAGCCATTATGCCTATGAATTTATCCATGTTGATGAAAGTAATAGCAGTGTATTGTTTTCATTATATTTTAATGTCCCTTTATATGAAAATTTGCTATTTATTATCCATTCTACTGCTGATGGACAGTATCTATTCTACTGTTTCAAGTTTGGAACTATTAAGAACATTATTGTATATTCCTTCTGTTGGACATATGCACTCGTTTCTCTTACAGTGCAATTGTTAGGTCAGAAAGAGTGTTCCAAAGTGTTTCTGCCAGCATAGTTGTTTTTGCAAAATATTACAGAATGTTGTTTTAGGAATTACTTTAAATTTAGCTCTTTCTTTTGTGTACCAAGATGCACGGAAATGAGATGGAAACATATAATATGTTATTGCTGCTGCTGAATGCTGAGCAAGAAGATTATGGAATGATTGAATCAATAAATATTCAACATTCAGGTGAAAAAGTCTGAAACTGAGGCTCCAAATTTACTAGATCCCTTTTTTAAAATTTCATACAATATGAACTAAGCATGCAAAATCTGACTCAGAAAAGAGTTATTCTTTAATTCTGAAATAACCCTAAATGTTAAGCACATCATAGGACTCTATATTTTTAAAATTTTAATGTTGATTAAATTAATGTGAATTTAATATAGATTAATTCTATCATTTGACATCTGAGGAAGCTCAGTGATTGTCAGTTTAAACTTCGTAAAGCTTTTTTATATAATATAAACAACAAAGTGCCCTGCATTATCTATTTAATTATTTGATATAATTGTAAAATAGCCTCTCAGGTATGGGCGTTTCATGTTTCCAGTTTTTTTCCTAGTGTTTTAAAGAGTGAATTTAAAACAACTTTTATCTTTCTTCAGTCCTTTATAGGACTGACTTTGTTTTGGCAATATTCAATGATAATTAATAGAATCATATTTTGCAATGGAAGTTTTGTTTCCTTTTTCAGAGTGCTTGTCACTGGAAAACATGACACATTATCTGAGAGAAGTGTTGCAGTTTCTCAAGAGATACTTGACTGTTACTTGACAGTTCTCAAGCTAGTTCAAAATTTCCAGAAGTGAAGAATTATCCAAGACTGAATAGCAAAACAATCACAAAAACCAAAGAGCAAAATAAATAAAAAATTGAGCAGGGCCACGTTCTAGTGGTTTACATTTGTATTAATCAGAAAACCAAAGCCTTATGTATCATCATGTTCGCACACCTGATCTTCTAGTTCGTGTCTATGTTTAATGTCACCTTGTATTTACTTTGTCGCTTTTTTCCCCAATTATTCTATTACTTTTAGTTATGGAGACTCTGAACCTAACAATTCATCGATTACTTAAATTTGTGAGATACAGGGTTGTGCATCACCAGAAGAGATAGACCTAGCTACCTTGGAATAAAGTGCTAATTTTAGAGTTACCTAGCTTTTAAATGGAACAGATACAGCTTTTCCCTTTTTCTTATCATATTAAGGGAAAACAACCTCACATCAATACTTCTGTTGTTATGGTATTGCTGTTTTCAGGAAAGTAAGCCAGCTGAGGTGAAATGTTTTATGGCAGCAAAATAAATGAGAACAAATTTTACTGACTGTCAGTAGAAAACCTATTTTGTTACCATCATACTGTACATTATGTAAACCTGAGAGAAGATACTTTGTATTTCTGTTGTTTTTTAAAAACTATTTATGAATATTCCAGGAAAGGAATTCCAGGTGAAGTCAGACTCCGAGGCCCTCTAAAAGCAGTGGTTATCAATCTGAGTGCACACAGAATCACCAGGATGCAGATACAAATTCAGAGGCCTGGTCTTTCATCATTCAGCCCATTAAATGAGTTTCTGGGACTTGGAACTAGGTATGGGTATTTTTAAAAGTTTCCTGTGATTTCTTTTTATTTTTTTATTGAGATATATATTCACATACCATATAATCATCCAAAGTATATAATCAGTGGCTCACCATGGCATCATACAGCTATGGATTCATCGCCATAATGAATTTTTGAATACTTTCATTACTCCAAAACAAAAAATAAGAATAAAAATAAAAATAACATTCAAAACATCCCATACTTCCCACTGTTTATTTTTTTACTTTCTTTTTTTTTTACTCTCTGTCCATGCACTGGATAAAGGGAGTCAGTCACAATGTTTTTACAATCACATGAACACACCTTAAAAGAGATCTATAGTTATTTAGTCATCTTTAGTAATCAAGGCTATTGGATTACACTTCAGCAGTTTCAGGTATTTCCCTCTAGCTACTCTAATGCACCAAAAACTGAAAAGGATATCAATATACTGCATAAGAATAATCTCCAGAAAGACTTCTCGACTCTATTCAAAATCTTTCTGCCACTGAAACTTTATTTTGTTATATTTTGGTCAATATTGGGGTTTGATCTTAGGAAATTTATTCCTGCAAGAGAGGCTAAACCTACTTACGACTTTGCCTAAGAGTCACCCCTAGAGAACCTCTTTTGTTGCTCAGATGTGGCCTCTTTCTCTAAGTCAACTCTGCAGTGAACTCACTGCCCTCCCCCTCTACGTGGAATATGACTCCCAGGGGTGTAAATCTCCCTGGCGATCTGGGACTTGACTCCAGGGGATGAGCCTGACCCTAGCACATAGAGTGAGAAAGCATCTCAGAATTTAGGAATAACAGTTAAACTCCAGAATAGATGGTGACTCCTATAAGAGCTTACCATATAGGAACCTTCGCAATAGGTTAACCTATGCTCTCAAATTCAGTTTTCAGAGTTTGCACATTATAATCCATATTGGTGAGGCATTATAATGTTTGTCTTTTTGTTTCTGGCTTATTTCACTCAACATTCAGTCCTGAAGTTTCATTCACCTAGTTGCATGCCTCACACCTTCTTTCCTTCTTATAGGTACTCAATAGTTCATTGTATGTGCACAGCACTGTTACCCCTCCTCTGAGATTTTAAACTGCAGTTGGAGTAACTATCCATTGTACTAATGGTAAAAATTCTGTATCAAAGAGTTGAATGTCAAAAGTTTTAAGAATACTGGTCTGTATATAGAAAGCCATATTAAGTAGTGTTTAAACTTATCAATATCACAGATTCTATATATTTCAATATAACTGATGAAGAAAACTAGTTCCATATTAAAGGAAACTTGATTTGGTGGTGACTCAGTACTGGTTACAAGTGTTACCTTGCTGCTGCAGTTGCTGGATGATCAAAGAAAGTAATGAAATGGTATCGAGCAGTTAGAATGCTAATTTGCAGTACATAGGGGTAACTATAATATGTATGTCATTTTAGCAGAAAACAGTCAAACTCATAACCTGCCAGATCATAAACAATGTCTGAGCGACTGAACAAGAAATAGAAACGGAGCCTCCAGAGGAAATCACTTTAATTAGCATGACTGTCTGACAGCATGGCTTGGGAAAAGAGGCTTGGAAACTTTTAATGACAATTTACAGTAAAAGATTCCCAAAGGAGCTATCCAACACTCTTTTCCAGATGAGCTTGGTTCTGCTCATATTTGGAAGAAAATATACTTGGTTTAAACAATGACTAACAGTTCCAAGTTATGAAGCAAATGCCTTTAAATATTTAGCCTTTCCATATTTTATTTAGGTATGTACTGGTTTTGGTAATATATATGAATTTTGCAAGCAGTTAGGGAGATAGGTAATTTATCAAGCAAAAATATTGGTGTAATTATGAGGTGCAATAGAAGTTCATAGAGGGGTCATTTCATCTGTTCTTTGTTGGGAAGGTAAGTGAAGAGAAAATTTACCTGAAAGATGAAAGAAACAAGTTGGAGTTTTGTAAAAAGAGGGGATTGTTCTAAGCAGTAGGAAAGATTATATATATATATATATATATATATATATATATATATATATATATATTTCCAAAGTCCCATGGGGAAATTTCAATATTTTAAGGATATCAAGTAATAAACGTTTCAAGAAGTAGGGGTAAGGACTTAGTTTAAAGAGGCAAGGCTTGGACAGGTAATTGAGCATCCTCTAAACAATTAAAACTTTTGGATTTTATTCTAGGATTGACAAGAAACCAAAGTAAAGGGTTTAAAAGACTGATACACAGTTGGTAAATTTTACAAACCTTAACAGTTAATAAAATATTCTGCCAATCTTTAATGAAACATAATTTTGTAGGCAATCATCATGCTTCCGCCAGTCATACCTTCTCAGCAATAATCTGGATCTCAAATTGTACTATCCTCAAAATGGAAGCTTAATTTACTTGAGAACATAACAGGTTATGACAAACCCAACTTTTTTTAGACAGGGTTTCAGAAATTGTGGTCCCCAAAACCAGACCCATCAGTTCCTTCTAGGAACTTGTTAGAAATGCAAATTATCAGTCCCCAGCCAGACCTACTGAAACAGAAACTTCGGGGGTGGGGCACAAAAATCAGCTCTAACAGCCTAGTTTTGAAAACCACTGCCTTAAGAAAACTTTGAGCACGTGCCAAATATTTGTTTTCTTTATTTGAGGATTTTAACATAAAATAGTAAATTTTTCCAAGATTAAGTGAAACTTAGTAATAATAAGAATCTAAGTATCCAAATAGTAGTTATTCCTTTTGCCTTACCGTAAGAGAGCTGATTTAGAGTATGTTAGAGATTGAGGATATGGTGGAAGTTATCTCATCTGCCAGTTGATTACTCTTTCTTTGATTGAATTCTCACAAATATGCCTGGAGTATAGTTTCTCATCTTATACTATGAAGATCTTATAACAACCTATATGCAAGTGAAACTTCTCATTCCAACTTTGAATATAGCTGCCATTTTGAGCAATATCTCTCCCTGTGGCTTTTAAAATTATTAGCTCTAATTCATGTCTGAGAATTATTCATCTAATATCCTTGTGCATAGATGGCCATGAAATATTTGAACATATTTGAATGTCTGTCATATCCCCTAAAATGCTCTATTCCTTGAGCTAAAAATCTGTAGTTTTATTAGCCATTTTTCAAATGACTTGGCTGCAGGTCTTTCTCCCATCCTGCTTACTCTGCTGAATGTGACCCATTTTATCTGTTCTCTGTGATGTGTGTCTGAAATACAATCCAGGCTGGGTATGATTTTAACCCCAACTAAACTCAAGCTTCCTTCTGGATATAATATTTGTATTAAAGTACTGAATTTCTTATTAATGTACTTATTGTTTTCTTTCTTTCTTTCTTTTGTTTTCTTTTCTTAAAGTTTTTTCTACATTTTGATCAATCTATTTATTTTCCTTCTTGAAATAGAATGGCATTCATAAATTATTAGTATTTCACAACTACTTCTGCCCTTCTTCATCTGAATCACAGAAAGTGATTCAAGAATTTTGTTTATTAATATTTTGAGGAGAAGGGTATTGGAATTCATTTAGACTGTGAGATTTGAACTTTATTGAAAAAGGAATATTCAGTTTTTAAATTCCTTTAGTCTTCCTGAGCTTTTATTACCATTTACCAATTTTCTTTTTTCCAACCCTTAATGGTCTTGATTGAAATCAAGCAAAAGCAAGTTGAGGAATTTTGCTTCATGCATGACAAACATACCGAAACAGTAGATCTGTTATTTGTTTCATTTTTTCAAATATAAATAAGAAATATTTCCTCAATGACTTTTTCTTTCATTTTCTCTTGTAAAATTATTTTTAGTTTTGCTTCACTTGTAACATACACTATCTTTTCTAGGTTGTCTTCTCAAACCCTTGCTTTCTTTTCTTTAGTAAGAGTATTTGTTAGCCCAGTCAAATGATTTCTTTTTACTTTTTCTGAAATATATTGATATTTTGAAATATATTGATGTTTAGCTATAAATTCATGGAGTCATAGATTCCATTTTTCTAGATATATAAAATAAATTTGATTTGCTGAAATTCCAGTGTACCTTATTAATACTCAGTTTTTCCCTCACTTGCTACCTTGAAAGCTAACATTACGTTATAGCTTTGTCCGTAAGTTTCAATTGTTACAATTCATTCTTATTGGTCATAAATTAGCACCTGATGCAGAGAAGCATTTCTCTTAGTTTTCCTGTATTGTCCTATGGAGACTAAAATTATAAGATTGTAACTATATATTATTTTTCTGGTAATAAACTGATAGCTTTTTCTTGCAAAAATTTCAAGAAATATTATATGCCTAAGACCCACCTCCAGAGAAGTGCTTTTGTTACTCAAATATGGTCTCTCTCTCTAAGCGAACTTGGCAGGTGAGCTCACTGCCCTCCCCCTCTGTATGTGGGACATGACTCCCAGGGGTGTAAATCTCCCTGGTAATGTGGGACATGACTCTCAGGGATGAGCCAGGATCAGCATCATGGGGTTTAGAAAGCGTTCTTGACCAAAAGAGGGAAAAGAAAAGTAACAAAATACCATTTCAGTGGCCAAGAGATTTCAAATAGAGTTGAGAGGTTATCCTGGAGGTTATTCTTATGCATCATATAGAAATCTTTTTTCAGTTTTTGGTGTATTGGAGTAGCTAGAGGTAAATACCTGAAATTGTTGAACTTTAATCCAGTAGCCCGATTAATCCAGTTACCACGATTCTTGAATCATGGACAAATAAGTAAATAAATAATAGGGAGGGATAAGTGGCATGGGATGTTTTGGGTGTTCCTTTTTATTTGTATTTTTGCTTTTTTTCTTATTTGTATTTCTTGGGGGTAATTAAAATGTTCAAAAATTGATTGTGGTGATGAATGCACAGCTATATGATGATGTTGTGAACCATTGATTGTACACTTTGTATGAGTATATGGTATGTCAATATATCCCAATAAAATTGCATTAAAATTTAAGGAAATTGGGCAGGCCACGGTGGCTCAGCAGGTAAGAACGCTTTCCTGCTGTGCCCGAGGACCCGGGTTCGATTCCTGGTGCCTGCCCATGTAAGAAAAAAAAAAAAATTTAAGGAAATATTGATTTAAAAAGACACTTGAAAAACTCATTTTAATTTGTTAAATGACTTTAAAATCTAGAAAAGTGAATAGTTGGGTTAGAAACCTTTGGAATTTCCTATAATCAAGATGAGTTGTGG
>PVIY010009777.1:0-71351 GCA_004026745.1 Myrmecophaga tridactyla | reverse complement strand
TTGTTTGAATTAATTAAAGAAATATTAGATAGTAATTAAAGTCACATTTTTAAGAATATTTAATGATACACTCCACATTTATGAGATATTTATTAAATGGAGAAAAGAGCTTATTTATTATTATATATGGGATAAATTTGAAGTTTATATTTTAAGCATGCATGTGCATCTATATATAGACATATACTTATGTATATATATATATAATTTGAGGGCTATAAACAGAATTACTTAAGGGGCTGTGTAGATGATAGGCAAGTTTTAAATTTTGGTTTATTTAAAAAAGTAATATATTTCCTAAACTTTTGTACCATAAGAATTCAGTTAAAAACGTATGTTTAAGAAATAAATTTTATTATTATAAATGGTAAAGTACTCCTATATTTCAGTTTAAATATTTGCTCACAAATAATACTGCAGCCTGAATATTTTAATGTGATTGAAGTCTCCCAGAAGAGCTCACACACTCATGGCCTGGTAGGTTTTAACTGCAGGTACAACTACTCTTTGACTTCTCTGAGCTTCTGGAGGAGTGTCAGAATGACAGCTGTGCAACTGCGCTGCTGCAAACTATTCTTGGCTTGAAAAATCCACCAACTAGGCTGCTACACTGAATTTAACCAAGCAAGACTTTTTCTTGCCATTTGTGGTAATAAAGTAAGAAAATGCTAAATATATGCTACCTACTTAGTTCAGATACAAAGTTAGTTGAAAACATGAGAACTGTTTATGACCTGCTTCTTCCTCTTCTTTTTTTTTTTTTCTTTAATGAAAGAAAGTTCGAGGGGATAGAAAGTTATGAGGCCCAAAGTGATCTGTATCTATTTTATGTCCTTCAATCCAGTGTTGCTAAGTTTCTCAGAATACGTTCTGCTTTGAAACCTCAAGCGTATTTTATGTTTAAGGATTATTGCATTCAATGATGCTGTATCTTGGTTCCTTTTCTAACAACTACCATATTTTTACATATTTACTCTGCTAGGCATTTAATACATTATCTCATTTAATTCTCTATACATTGATTTTAGTCAATTATAGTTACCATAAGAAAGAATCATAGTTCAGAACTGATAAATAGCAAATTACCAGTAGGTAAAAAGAGAGGAGTGATGATTGACTCTATGGCTATGTTCTACCAAAGCCTTTTTGTCCTCTACCAGACCGCCTTCCAGCTTCTCCAGACACTCTTCTCCAGGTATTCAAGATATTCTTTATGAGTTCCATTTTGCCATCTTCAGTTATAGATAGCCTCTGAGATTCTATCTTTAGTATTTTCCCAGTTCTCCTTGTCAGTCTGAACCATTGGCATTATTTTGATAATCACTCTTTTGAAGTTAATTCCCCCAAATTATGCTGCTGCTCTAGCTTCTACTCTTAACTTCAATTACAATCAATGGCATCTTTTAAAATTGAACTGTGGTGAACAGTCTCTAAGGTGGACCAAATGATCCTTGCCTCTTGGTATTCATACCTTTGTGTATTCCCCTCTCCCTGACCTTGTGACTTCTAATCAATGAAACTCAGCAAATGGGATGGGATATCATTTAACGACTGTGTTAAATTATATAAAATTCCATCTTGCTGGCAGATTAGCTCTCACTCCCCTGCTCACCTTGAAGAAGCAAGCTGCCACGTTGTGAACTGTAACTCAAAGAAAGAGTTGCATCAGGGAATTATGGATAGCCTGTAAGAACTGCATTATCTCCTAGAATCTAAGAGCAGCCTCCAGAAGCTGAAAGGAACATCCAGCTAATAACTAGCAAGAAACTAAGCTCCTCAGTTGTACAACCACAAGCACATAAATTCTACCAACAACCTCAGTGAGCCTGGAAGTGCACCTTTGCCCAATTGAGTTTGAGAATCCACTTGCATCAGTCAGGATTCTTCAGAGAAATGAAACCTATGTGTACATTTATACATATGTATGTGTGTGTGTATGCATGTATATGATTTATTTTAAGAAATTGGCTCATGTGATTGCGGGAGCTGGCAAGTCTGAAATACGTTGGGCAGGCCAGCAGGCTAGAAACTCAGTCAAGATTTGATGCTGCAGGCTTGAAGCAGAATTTCTTCTCTGGAAAATCTCAATTTTTGCTCTTAAGGCCTTCAACTAATTTAAGAAGGCTCACCCATATTATTGCAGTAATCTTCTCTGCTTAAAGTCAATTGATTATAGCTGTTAACCACAGCTACAAAATGCCACCTCAGAGAAACCTAGATTAGTGTCTGATTAATTCAGTAAGTACTACAGTCTCACTAAGTTGACTCATAAAACTAACCATCACACCAGTCCTGGCCGACACTTGATTGCAGCCTAGCAAAGAACGCATCCAAGCCATGCCTAGACTTTTGGCCCTCAGAAGCCATGAGATAATGAATGTGTGTTGTTTTAAACCACTAAATGTGTGATGATTTTTCATGCAGCAGCAGCAGGCAACTATTGTAAAGATAAATGCCATTTCTTTCATGAATATTTCTAGCTTACGTTGGAGTTAACTTCTTCTGTTTGTAAATATTACTTTTATCAAATTTCATTTGAATAATGTGTGATATTCTACTATTTGTACAAGGATGAGTTGCCACTATATGTACTAATACGAGATTCTAAAATGTGTACTAATTAAAGGACTTTAGTGCCTCCCAGTTCAACTCTCCCATAATCATGATCTAGCAAAAAATAGAGTCAGAGTAACCAGTGCAAATTCCAGAGACATAGAGGGCTCAGGGTAGACCATCAAACATCAGTGCCTCGGAGAAGCCAACATAGCAGAGCAGAAGGAATAAGGAAAGAAGCTTTCAGCCATTTTGCAGGAATATTGGATGGAAGCCAGAACCCTTCACAAGGCAGAAAAGGCACAAACAGAGATTTATGTAGGAGCTCTGATCCTAGAAAGAACCACCCTAGTTCTGATTGGCATGAGATCAAAACAATTGAAATTATACAGAAGGAACAAAATGGAGATAATTCTCTAGCCACACTGGCTCAGAATTTTAACAAGATCCTTTGGAAAGAGAAACTGAATGTTGACAATAGATTCCCACATTATGTCAGATATATATATATATACACATATACATGCATACATATTTGCATAAATTGGCTGTAAATGAAACAAATAAACATTCATTACATAGTATAAACTAATCTTCATAAGATAAAATATCAAACCATTTTAAATCTCTTATTTAAATCCTTTTGACTTAAACTCTCAAAGTTATTACTGTGAACTCTTTGAATACAGAAAATCCAATGTGTGCTTGGACATTGAGACTCTAATCGTCAAAGTACAGAAACCTCGTAAGAGGATGCCATATGAAAAGTTGCCTTTAAAAGGTAATTTTTAAACTTACCTGATAAATTTCATTTTTAATATGTTGCGTTGAGGCAGGACTGACATAGAGTTACCACAAGAAAGAGGATAGGTCTGGAGGTAATGGTTTTTTATCATTATCTCATAGGCCCCATGATTAAATATAAAAGAGCAAATGTGACATTTTCCAATTGGAGGGCAAAAGGAGAGGGACTGACATTGAAAATTAATTTAAACAGTAGGCAGAAATAGAAGGAGATAGTAAGAATGACTAAGAAAAATAAATTCTGGGAAGATCAGGAAAAATAAATTCAGGAGAAGTCTAGAATCCAAATAAAGGAACAAGTAGGAGACAGAAAAACAAATAGTTTAAAAAGTTGCAGATGAGTCCAGGGGAATGAAACTTGACAAAACAATATCAGGTATATGTGCAAAAATTTCATGATTATAATCACAGTAACACAGAGAGAATAGAATACAAATGACAGGGGTGAAGGAATGAAAGATTGGTGAGAACATAGCTTTAATGGGCACATTAATTTGCTTAATTTGTCAATGGAAATAAGGAATGAAATAGAACAATTGCAAAAAGGAGAGACTAATCTGTGTGTGTGTGTTTGAAAAAGATAAAAAAAAAAGGATATAATATATGATTGAGAGTGGAGTAAGAGCAAGAGAGATCCATAGGGATTCAGAGGCACAATGTCAGGGATGAGGGCACAGATAATAGATTGAGGATGCTCTAGAACAGGGATTCTCAAATTTTGCTATGCAAAAGATTCACTTGTTAAAATTACTGATTTTTCCCAGAAATTCTGATTCATCAGATTGTGGGAAGGTCCCAGGCAAGGCTGTCCTTGTAGCAGAATTTGTGAAGCCTTGCTGTAGCGAGATGATGTAACTGGAGGAAATTTTCAGAAGTGATGGGAGGTGTTAAAAGCATAGGTGGGGTACAAATCCTCCCTGGGAAGGCAGAGTTTATCCTTTGTGACAGGTAGAAAGAATTATGTCTATTTGCAGAGGCAGAGATATTTTGAAATAGGCTTAGAAAAGATGACGTAAATAAGGATTGATAGTAAATCACCTGCTAAGGATGGTAAGTCTGAGGCATGAGACAGTAGAGGATGTATGGAGTAGTAGAAGGTCAGAAAAAAAACAGCATCTAAGTTGAATGATTTTCTGGAAAAAAAACAACAACAGAAAGATTTATTTGAAATTATAAGAAGTCAACTTTTCAATTCAATTTAACAAATATGTATTGGTCACCTACTATCTTTCATACACTCTGTTAGACAGTGGGATATGAAGATATAAATTTCATGAATGAATAAGTCAGTGGACATTAGCAGACAGTAGACATTGCACACATAGTTACAATTAACTCTGTTTAGGATAATGATAGATATATAAACAGGATTGCAGTGAAAAGTAAAGGGTTGTTAACATTGGTCTCAAGTGTTGATTAAAAAACTTAGCACAAAGGATATATGTTATTAGGGGGTTTGGAGGGATGAATGGGTGTTGTCAGAGGAGTCTACATGTGGTGGGAAAAGAAGATGTGGGTTAAGAGAAGAAGTGTTGGTGTACAGAGATGAGAAAGGGAAAGAGGGGTCAAAAAAGGAAGAAAGTCATTACAGAGAGAGGCTGTTGATACAAAGCCATTAATGAAATAGACTGTATGGAAGACTTCAAATAATTTGGTATTGCTGCCCTCTTAAGTGCAAGTGCAATGTTTGTTGATGCTAGAGAGATGGGCTAGGCCACTTGGTCGCTTTACAGTTACAAAAGTTTTGGAATCTTTCCTGTAGGCAGAGATGAGGGGACTATAGAAGCCCTTTGAACATTATATTGCAGATGAAGGGACCAGATGAGAGACCATTGCTAATGCCTGGAAAAAAGATATTAAATGCTGAAGTAATGCAGTGGCAATGGAGAGATGGATATAAAGGGATATCTGTTTCGTGTGTGTTTGTGCGTGTGAGTATGTGTATCACATTTCTAGGCAAGATTGAGCTGTTTCTTTTTATGTGACCCTGAGCCACATGTGTCATCTTTTTGGAAGGACCACCTAAAGGAAAGGACAGAGTGTCAGGGTCCTTCCAAGTCAAGCATTCTGAAGGAAATAGTAGGAAAGCATCAAGACATACAATTTCAAGTACCAAGAAGAGCACCAGTTTAATCTGAGCTATGAAGGTATATTCTCAACTAATAAATAAATACTAAAGATTAACTACAGGAGACCATGACCCAGGCCTGTCCTGCCTGACCCTTCCTGTATCCTATGGCACAATAAATTATAGCAACCTGTCTACAGACTGGTCAGCATTACAATACAACTGCACATGGGTCATCCATAGTCATGGAAATGAAAACTATACATAATATGTTATATCAAGAACCAATTCCAGGAAGTCAGATGTTTTTCCTAGGTGGGATTACTTCCCCAAAGCATGCAAATTTTGTTTCCTACCACATAAATTATTCATCCTGGAATTTCTGGGTGATGTGGCACAGGGATTTAAGGGGCTTGGAAAGTCTTTCTAAAGGCTCTCTACTACAAGGTTTACAAAGCAGAGCTTCATTGTATATAACGTCGCAGCTGTTGCTACACTCTGAGGGCATCTCCCATGTGATAACCCATTGAAGTTGAGAAGCCACTGATAACTGGCCATTCCTCAGCCTTTTGCCATTTTGTAGCCTCTGAGTCTATGGTAGGAAACACTAGCTTTGTAAAATGTATGCATTACTTTCAACATTTTTCAAATCTTCTTTTCTGTGGAAATAAACAATAGAGGAGAGTGTATCAATTTTTTCAAAGTTTGGAGAGGTTTATGGAAATAATTATGGGAGAAATGCCATTTTAGCATGGGCAGATGGAGAGCCTTTCCCCATCCTTTTCAAAGAGTATCTCTAGGTGACAAGGGCTAGTGAAAATCTATGATCTGGAAAATACTTCAAAGCATCCCATTATTAACAAGATGATGGTGACCTGCTCTTGGGTATTGAGCAGGGTGAGGCACAAAACAAGAACAATTGAGAAAGCTCAGGGGCCCCAAGATAGATGGCATCCTACCTTTTCCATTTCTAAGTTTACATTCATGGAAGTCACCAAAACCTTGTTAGGCCCAGGACAGATAGCATCCTACCTCTTCCATTTATAGGTTTGTATTCATGGAAGACACTGAGGCTCTCACCTCAACTGACACAGATCACATTTGATTATTCTGGTTCTTATCTTTCAACCACCTTCCTACACTTGTGGTTGGGACTGCTTATACTTGCAAGGCTGTCCTCCACACCTAGCCCAAAAGATCCCTTTTGGCCATAGAGAGGTTGAGTCAGTCTGATTTTAAAGCTTCAGTTAAATAAGGAACATAGTCACGTCACTAGATGTGTGCTTGAATTCCAGGAGAAAAAATAAAATATTTTCTACAATACACTTTGGGTGAGAAATGATAAAAGCCATACGAAAAAAATAAAACAAACAACAACAGCAAAAATAAAAAAGCCGAGCAAGGAGAGAAAATGATAAAGCATATAGAAGAAGAGATTGTATCTGTCTAGGGTCATAGACAGTGATATTTTAATTGAAGTTTGAACAATGAGTAAGATTTGCACAGAGGCAAGGCATGGCAAAAGGGAAGAGAGGAAAGAAATCTATAGGCAGGGATTACATTTTATTGGAAGGCACAGAAAATTATAAAGGATATTTAGAAAAAGACGACATACCCTGGGTGGTAAGTTAGAAAGTGCAAAAATAATTAAAGATAATAGTATTATCAAAATGTGGGTATTATTCTCTATGTATTAGGCAGATATTGAAGGCTTCTTTGAATCAGAATGACTTAATCGAAGCAAAGTAAGATGATTTGGCTGCAAAAGTAAGAGTGAATGATGCTGGGAAGACCTGCTGAGAGAGTCAAATACTCACTGTAAAATTAATGAAGAAATCTACTAGGACAGTTGCCTTTATAATAAAGAAGAGAGAATGAGAATGGGTAGGCAGAACTAACAACCCAAAGGAGATTAGGAGTTTTGCAGGTAGCTGGGCGTTGTTGAAAAGAAGGAATTCAAAACATTGAATCTGTTTGATTGAGAAGTAATAGGTTAGTAGTAGGCAAGTCATGAGGAACAGGAAGCCATGAGGTGATTTGGGAAATCTACAGATAACTTTGGTTTTGGAAACATTAATTCAAAAGAAATGATAAGAAATAAATTTTCTGACTGGGTCTAATTAAAAGAGGTTAGTGTGGCCATCCATAAAAGTGTCACAAACAAAGAGGTGCAAAGGCCGAGAAAATCAACTTGTTAAATGGGTTGCCATATTTACAAGTTTGTGGGGACGTTCACAATGCAATTTTCCAGCAATGGACAGGTTGTTTTTAAAAGGAAAAGAATATGTTTAATAGTTTAGGAGTAGTCCTTTTGTGAAACACTACAGAGAAGTCAGCATTTTTTTTTTTTTTTTTTACGCAAAATGACAGGATTTGCTGATTTGCTGCGAGGGAGATAAATACCTTCTCCTTCCATGCAAAAAGTCAGAAAGACAAAATTGAGAAATGAAGTACCCAAACAGACAACAGAGGGTAGCAGATTGTATGTGGTGAGGGCAAAGAGAGGAGATAGGGAGAGGAGAGAGTCTAACATGCTGGAACAGGAGAAAAGTATCGATGAAAGTATTCAGTGATGGATGCTGAGAATTTAAGAGACAAACAGAGATTTGAGAAAGCAGAGAAACACGATAATGTGGTTCTATGACAAAGAGGGCTAGCAAGCCCTGGAAATGATGAGGTTATCATACTAGAGCACCGATTGAGGGAGTTGGAAGTTTCTCTGCAGCACATCTCCTAATGAGAATGGAGGTCATCTGAGACAAAGGTCAGCTCGTTTCATGATTTCAAAGAGAACTAACTTTAGAAGACAGAAGGCCAAGGGTAAAAGGACGGAGCTAATGGAATGAATCAAGGCTGTGACCTCTTAGGCTTTCAGTCATTATCAACCCTCTGGAGAGAAGGAATAACTGTAAAACTACAATATATATTGTATCACATTTTTGGTGACGTCTGTGGTTAGTTAATTGCCTGTCTGTCATTTAGCAATTTATTAAATGTGGACCTTTTAAAATGCACTTAATATGAAGAATCCTTATTGTAGTTGCCCTCAGATAGTAAGAACAGGGCCCTGACTTGTCTAATAACCACTATGTCCCCAACACCCAGCACAAAGATGGACTATAAATATTTTGAGTAATGAATGAGTGGGTGAATTTAGTCTCCAGTTAACCAGGAAATAGAAATGTATGAGAACATCCTGAGTCGAGTAGACCCAAAGAACATCTTGACATTTTAATGGTAGCCAAGTAGGGGTTATGTCACCCCTGCTTGTGTCTACCTCAACTTCTACCAACGAGATAGAAAGTCCGTCTCAGACAATTATAGACCCAGGGAGCACAATATTCTTTGAAATGTTTGTTGCTGAAATGTTTTGGATAGGGATTTAACATAGTAGTAGTTTTGAGATAAGCTCTTGAAAAATTATAATTCAACACTGATGTGTTCGGCTGACAGAATGCAAAAACCCTACAGCTCATTAAAATGCTGTTTATAATATTTCAATGTGCACAAAATAACAAATGATTTAAAATAAATAAACATGTTAATGAATGTGTGATAGGTTTAAAAATAAATAATAGAAACACAATTGCCCTGGTTCTTTCATAAGGTTTGTGTTCTATGATGAGCAGGAAAATAATTGTTTCTGAATCCGTAGCACCTACATTTAACTCTCATACACTATTTAAAAGATAGCTAGATTGATAGACACTACAAAGTGATTGACTAGATGTGGTTCAGTGATGAAATGTGGCTAACATTAATTTGATATTATTAGTTTCAAAACCAGTTTGTCTATTCTAAGGTTTAGTGCTTTCCTGAAACCCTGTATTTTCTTTTCCTTAACTGCATGCCCTAAATTACATTCTGTAATATTATTAGAAACTTAGAATTTTTATTGAATATTCTATTAGGACTCTTAATGCTCTAGAGTTTTTGGCTCTACATTTTGGTTCTTTATATTTAAGCCAGCTGTATAAGGTTCCATTTTAGTACATTAAACTACTTTTAGCACAGTAGACTGCCAAACTTCACTGAATTTTTTTTCTTGCTGCCTGCTCTATATTTATTATTCTCCTCAGAGTTTTCAAATTTAACAAATTCACAGATGCTTTCTCTGTCTAGGCTCATTTATGTAGATTTTTATAACAGTAAATATGTCTACTGACCCACTCAACACTTTTCTTTTTGCAGCTCTGGTAAATTCTCGATGTTTTAATCATCTCATCTTCCACTCACAAACTTGCCTTAGTGTAATCATTTCATTATGTGATATTTGAAAACTCTTCTTAACCATGATAGAATGGAAGTTAATAGGGCTTAGATTATTGTTTGCACAACATTTCGTGACCTCAACACATTCATTTGCTTTTTATTAAAAATACATTATTAACCCTCCTTATTTCAGGAAGAGGTCAGAATAATTTTAAGTTTTATGTTCCGCAGTACTTGGCAGGACACCTCATTGATTTTAGAAACAAATTTGGACATGTTTTAATCATGTTGGCAACCAGTATCTTTGCAGTGAAATCATTTTCTTGGACTGTGGCCAACTAAACTTACAGAAAATAGAAATAAGCCAACTTTACATTTTTCCATTGGTAAATTTCCTATTTTCCTCCCTTACATTTCCTGAGCATTTAGAATTTAAGGAAAATGTATATATAAATTATTTTTAAAAGGGTGTGTTAGCTGTTTCTTAAAATAAAGAAATAGGAATGTTCTTTAACCTTATAAGTAGCTTGAATTGAACATGATGTTTTAAAATCTTTGTTTCAATTTCTTCACTTCTAAAATTATAGCGTTCCATATCTTTCTACTGACATGATGCTTAAGGGCATTATTAGAGAATGTCTGAGGAATTGAAATATTACTATTTTGTATGGCACCAGATTTGAAAGGTTTTTATCCTGGGATCAGTGAGTAACATGGTAAATTCCATTTCAGTTATTCATGATGATGGCATTTCTTTATATTGCAAATTCCATATGTGCATGAATGATTTTTTTCCTGACCTGCAGTAAAATTAGACATTGTTACTAAATCTGTTGTCAATCTATAATCCATCACAGTTAATTTCACTCAGGAATTACTGCTGATGACGATAAATTTAAAGGCAGAATGAGCCACAACATTTCTGAGGCAAATATTGTGTCTACTAAAAAATGATAGATCTTGAGGATCCAATGCTTGTAAAGTCAACAAATTTCCAGCCTTCGGTGAAAGTTTGCTTTGTTTATTGTTTCATGGACTTACATTTCTACTTTATGCACATCATAGCAGCTATTGTTTTCAATAATGTTTCTCTACAATAATCACTTTCCTAAAGATCCTGCTTCTTCAGTTACCTAATTAAGTAGCTATTCTAGAATTTCATGAATCTTAATAGAGTTTAATGTTGTCTATCTTTCTTTGTCTTTAACACCCAGAAATTATACCTAGAATACCAATCAGAACTGAAATATCATCATTTCAATGTGGAGTAGAATGACAACATAGCTCTAATTATAGCTCTGAGAGAATTTACCAGAACAAGTGGAAACATTGTTTTGTTCATGATTCCCAAATTTCAAATTCTGATATTTTTATCTTAATAATGTATAAGGAAATTTTAATTTGTTTCCAAAGGAAATAAAATGTTTAAAATATTTTTTTGATTCTGTTTTCCTTTTAGGCTATTGGAATCCATTTTTCAATAGTTGATAACCATATTTTCTACTGCTTTACTATTACAGAGTAAAATCCCAATTGCCATAACATAGATCACGAGCCGGCTTTAAGAATATTGATATGTTAATTGTTTTCCTTAAATTAATTTCTACAAAGGGCTGCCTCCCTATCTAGCAGTCATCATATTCTCATGTAACTACATTGTTTTGCAACTTTTAGAATAATGCCCTTTTTAAAATATATACGAACCATTGAATAGTGGGTAAGTTATCTAAAGTCCTCTGCTTTAGGAATCTCATTTTTCATAAATACTACTTTAATAGATATCAGACTGAAATTCAATCTGGAACATGAACTGAAAGCATAGAAAAATGCAGCTAGTTAGTATTTAAGTAGAAGATTAATTGGGGGGGGTAGAGGGTATGCTCCTGTCCACATGAAATAGTGAAATTGTTTTATTTTAAACTCATAGATGAATGATTCATATAAAATGCTGCACATGGGGAAATTAAGAATTTTGAAAGACTTAAATAATAACTTAAGCATAACATATTGTCATACTTGGCATTGTAGAAAATAAGACTATTCTTGTTCTAAAAAAATTCAAAACAGATGATACTGAAAATGAACATTGTTAAAATAATGAGTGAGAAGGATGATTTTACTTTGTAGAATTCATTTAAGGTAAGACTCTGGGGAAAAATAAAGAGGCTAATTTAATGAGCAGCCAATCAAAAATATCGAGTTATTCATATGTGAACTGTCCAGAATTTTCAAAGCTAATGAAGGAATGGTGAGAGAAAGGTCTAAAAAATGCTAAATAGTGAAAATGGCATTTAATTGAGAAGTGGATGTGGAGGATAATAATATAGCAAAATTAACTCCATAATCACAAATTTATATTATGATAATACAAAAGTCATAAATGTCTGAGTGAGACTATGTAATAACACACACTATTATTTAAGCATACTTCTTACAGTTTGCAAACATTTAATCTTTTTAATTTGTATAATTAATAATTATGTCAAATTCCTAAAGCAGTTCACTGTTTACTTACACTGACAGCACCCAAAGAACTCAAAGTGCCTGATGTACAGTAAACTAGATATCATTATAAAATAAATAAATGCCTATTATAAACTTTATATATTATTGCTTTTGTGAACTTTCAAAGGCTTTAATAGTCACTAAACTTTAAAATAGTAGTCACAGATATGAAAAAACTGCTTTTACTAATGAAAATTTTAAAATTAATTCCTTCAGTTAAAATTAAGAGTGTTTATCAAGAAGGAATACACTTTTTGTTTTATATAACATGTAAAACAGAGCGTTACCATCTATATGTGATAGTTTCAAATTTTTCCTATCCCATACCTTGCTCCTGAGAAGCTTTATGGGAAAAATTAATTAAGAATATGAATTTTCCCAAGATTCCAAATACTTGGGAGAAGCTTTCATTCCTGGGCTGTGGGGTCAGAACTTGTCTGGCCTCAGTCTCCTATGACTTTCAGTAGATACCTCAGTGGTAAATGGGGATGACTTGGTCCCATTCTTAAGAACACTAAGTGGACAGGCTGAGTTTCTTCTCACTTAACATATGATGAGCCCTTTAGAATGTCCTCAACGACTGGGCTTCTAAGGGAATGAGTGAATTTCAGAAACTAGCATCCTCTAACACTATAGTTAAGGTCTCCTATGCTTTCGTTCGAAGAAACAGACTCTGGAGTGACCCAGCTCTCCTTTCCTTGCCAAATAAGGTGTCATTGAAATCAGCTTTGAGAATACAACCATTGTATTGTATTATTTGGATTAGTGTCAGCATTAATCACTAATCCAATTTAATCTTTGGACTATCAACCATAATTTGTAGAAATTAAAAAGCACGTGTCAGGTCACTCTTGTTTCACTAGGGGCATATGGACCCTAGTATGAGAGGCTGGGCTGAAAGATTTAGAACCATTATGCTTTATAAAAACTTGAACTATCACAAAGGCTTGAGTTTTTACCTCATTTTCTCTTAAAATGGAGTTATTTTAATCAAATCCATTATATAAAAGTCTAAATGACAGCTTAATTGATATTTATTACTGTAAAATAATACAATCACTTACCTTAAAAATATTTCTCTTCACAAATATAAAATAAAAACTTTTATCTATTTCTAATTTTACTGCATTTTAGAAGACAGATTACTTCCAACTTCTTATAAATCGATGTTACTGCATAAAAAGTGAGGTTTAATCCATGGTAGACATTGATGATATTTCTTCATGACCATACTTCAGTCTTGTCACTTCAGTTGTCCAATGTAGGAGGGGGGGAATGAGACTAAATAATCCCCAGAGATAGATGAAGTGAAATTATTTCCAAATATATGAAAGGCATTTATGGCCAATAGGCAAAGTGTCCCTATTGAATCAGCATCACACAGCTCTTGTCATAGGACCTGAGGAGGGCTGGACTAAATGAACAGGTTAACATGTGAGTTCCAATCCTGTTATAAAGTCCAATTGCACACACACACCAGGAGGGGCTTAAACTCAGTCCGCCTATTTCTAAACTAAAACTGAAAGGCTGTAGGAGAAATAACATACCAGATTTAGCAAATAAAAATAAAGGATACCAAATTAAATTTGAATTTCAGATGAGCAACGAATAATTTTTTTAGTATAAATTAGTCCCATGGAAAATTTTGGACTTATTTATAGTATCTTTAATAAAAAAAATTATTTAACTGAAATTCAAAGTTACTTAAGCACCTGTATTTTATTTGGCAACCCTAGGAGATAAAAAATAAATTAATAGGGGGTGCAAGGGTAGCTCAGTGGTGGAGTTCTCGCCTGCCATGCGGGAGACCCGGGTTCGATTCCTGGTCCATTCACTTCCCAAAAACAAACAAGCAAAAATAAAACTAAAAAAACAAAAATGCAAACAGAAACAGTCAAAAAATAGTGCTGCAATATGGGATACTCACATGGAAAAGTAATGAAATGTGATCCTGCCACACAGCATACAAAAATAAATAAATTAATTAATAATTAATTAATTCCTAAAGCAGTTTCTGACTACTCTCAGGGAGCTGGCTGTACCCTAACAGCAAGGCTGTGATGCTTCCCTCTAGAACATACACAATCTCACAGAGCACCAATATTAGATAAGGTCACTGTGACCATGATGGACCAGGGCAAAACTAAAATCACTCCACCATCACATCTAGGAAAAGACACAAATTGAAAAGTTCTATATTTATTAGCTGCAAGCTTTTTTGCTCCTTGTGGTCTTGAAAAGTAGCATTACTTAGTACCTGGTAAAATGATGCAATTCTTCCTGGCCCTTTAAAAACCCTTAACCCTGCTGGCTCAACAATTCCTTAATCAGGGATGGCATATCTCTGTGCTATGTAGTAAATTAAATAAATCATTTCTTTTTTAAATTTTCAGCATAGTGTTGGTATGAAAGGTTTTCCATTTTGCATCTTCGTAGTGCATTTATTGACAACTTACTATGGTGCAGACACTTTTGAAAGTTTGTTCTATATATCACCTCGCTTAATACAACAATTCTTTGAGTCAGATATTATTAATAACACTATTGTACAAATGAATAGACAGCGATGTTCAGAAGTCAAATAACTTGTCTCAGGCCAAATATCTTGTAAATTGTGGAGTCTTAATTTTAAGCCAGTGCACCTAGCTCCAGACCCATCTTCTTTAATGACTACAGTATATTATTGTCTTGATTCTTCTTACCCAGGAAGACTACAATAAGTTTGAACCATAGTTTTAAAAGTCCAAGGAAAAGCAAGTATAACTAATAAAGCTTCAATATAAAGCTGTATGTATGTGGGATATGAATTAAACTACTGTGCATAGGAAGCCACAATATACAATGGTAAAAATAAGATAGAAGTTTTATTTTTTTGTTCTCCTGTAACACTTTGGCCAGTGAAGTTTGAATGGGCAGTTCAGGTCTCCACACCCATTTGGAACACAGGCTTGTCCCACCTTACTCCTCTGCCCTTCCCTAAGAGGTTATCATCTGCATGGTCTAAATTGCATCACAGACACATTGAAATTATAACCCACAAATAGTGAAGCTGTCCCTCTTACTCACATTGTATGAGCCCATCTGAAATAATAATGATAATTATTATTATCATTAGTAATAAACCCATTATTATTAATGATAATAAAATAATAATGTACATGTGTTGAGTGCTTACACAGTGCTAGATATTTTTTAAGTACCTTGCCAGGATTATCCTTTTTCAGCTTTTTAATTCACTCAACAGATAATTATTGAGGGTCTAATTTGTGCAAGTTCTGTCATTATTGCAATATAAAGCAGGGAAGAAACCAGAAAAAAAAATGCAGCCTTCAGGTATATTCATATTCTACTTGACTAGATAGAAAATGAACACATGAATAAACTTTTAGTGGATTAGTAGTAAAGAGAATAATAAAGCAGAACAGATGAATGGTTTGTTCAAATTCCAGATATATAGGAATGTATAGAGTAGACGAGAGAAGCCCTCTCTGCTAAAAGGATTATTTGCAGGCAGACCTGTGGGAAGTGAAGAGTGAGCAATACAGATGCTAGGAAGATACCTGCTGGGCAAAGGGAGCAGCACGTTTAGAGCCATGAGGGAGGCCCGTACTTGGCATGTTGGTAGAGCACTGTGAAGGCCAGTGTGACTGGAGTTGGGGAAAGTGAGGAGAGAGGAGGTTGAGTCAGAGCAGAGTGGGTCCCTATTGTAAGGTTCTTGCAGCCCACTTTTAGGACTCAGGCTTTTCCTCTGCATGTTTGAGAATTAAATTGCACCAGATGCATTAGATGTTAAAATAACTTGGTGTAGGGCAGTGTCATAGTGGCACAACAGGCAGAGCTCTTGCCTGCCATGCAGGAGACCTGGGTTCGTTTCCCAGTGCCTGCCCATGTTAAAAAAAAAAAAATTATAAAGGCTATTCAGAGGAGGCTGATGAGAATTTCTGTAATTGGATAAATTGCCCCAAACTCCTCTTCCTTCTATTAGAAGGAAGCAATGAAGCAAAATCATTTAATTAGAGACAAGTGTCATTTTTCTGATGACCAACAAGATAAATGTTAATTTTGGATTTTGGAATGCGAATTAGAGATGCTTTACTTTTAAAAGTAATGTGGGGTGGTGGTGGAGTGACTGGTAAGGTCAAAGACAGCATTTGGGGGTAAGAACACTCTTCTTAATGCTGTTTGTTCTAGAAATGTACTCTCTATAGAATTGACTTTGTAAAGAAAGCAGTTGGCTCACAGGTCTTATACTGGGAAAACTGAACCACAAAGGGAATGTTTCATTTGAGATGAGCTCAAATATTAGAGCCCATTCCACTCCTGTACTTGGAACCAATAACATCATAATGCTTTCCCCCCCATTATTTGTTTATTTTTTATGCATAATTTTACTCATCTGCCCAAACCGTAGATAAAAGGAGCATCAGACACAATGTTTTCACAATCACAGTCACATTGGAAAAGCCATATCATTATACAATCATCTTCAAGAAACATGGCTACTGGAACACAGCTGTATAGTTTCAGACACTTCCCTCTAGCCACTCTAATATACCTTAAACTAAAAAAAATGCATAAGATAAACCTCCAGGATGACCTCTCAACTCTGAAATCTCTTAGCCATTGATACTTTATTTTGTCTCATTTCTCTCTTTCCCCTTTTGATCGAGAAAGTTTTCTCAATCCCTTGATGCTGACTCCCAGCTCATTCTAGAATTTCTGTCCCATGTTGCCAAGGAGGTTTATACTCCTGGGATTCATGCCCCATGTGGAGAAGGGGAGGGCAGTGAGTTTGCTTGCCATGTTGGCTGAGAGAGAGAGAGAGAGGCCACATCTGAGCAACAAAAGAGGTTCTCTGGGGGTGACTCTTAGGCCTAATTTTAAGTAGGCTTAGCCTATCCATGTGGGAATAAGTTTCATATGAACAAACCCTAAGGTTGAGGGCTCAGCCTATTGATTTCATTGTCCCTCCTGCTTGTGAAAATATCAGGAAGTCTCCAAAATGAGAAGGTGAATTTTCCCTTTCTCACTATTTCCCCAAAGGGACTTTGCAAATACTTCATTATTCACTGTTCAGATCACTCTGGGATTTATGGGAGCCTCACACTGGACAATCCTACAAAATCTCATGCCGTATTCAAGGTTCCATGTACATATGGTGTTCAATTAAACTGTCCATATAAGTGAAATTAGGAAATGCACTAGTCAAAATAAAAATTTTATACCAAATAAACATTTCTTGCTTTAGTCTCATGCAGAAGTTGAAATTTTAAAATATAAATGAACATCTATTTTCAACACCCTGCAATATTGACATTCCTTTGTCCTTCCTCCTGCAAAAGGAATTTGTACATTTAGTCACTATCATTGTATATTCTAGGCATTCCTAGATTATATCATCTCAGTCTTTATCATCTATCTTTCCTTCTGGTTTCATATGTGCCCCCAGCCCTCCTCCCTTTATTAATCTCACATTCAGCTTCATTCAGTGTATTTACAATATTGTGCTACAATCAGGTAGTATTGTGCCATGCATTTCTGAATTTTTACAATCTGTATCCTTTCAGCTCCAATTACCCAATCTCTAGCCTAATTCTGTCTCCTGATGACCTCTGTTCTTAACTGAAATTCTCCAAGTTAATTCATTAATTTTAGTTCATATCAGTGAGACCATACAGTATTTGTCCTTTTATTTCTGGCTAATCCCACTCAGAATAATATCCCCAAGTTCCATCCACATTGGTACATGCTTCATGACTTTATTCTGTCTTATAGCTGCATAATATTCCATCGTATGTATATACCACAGCTTGTTTAGCCACTCATCTGCCATCATAATGCTTTTGTAAATAAAGTGTGGGTGCTACTTGCAGGAAAAAATAAATAAACAAAAAACTGTGTCTCTTTCAGTGGAAAGGAGTAGAGCCTGAAGGAAGACTTGGGTTTAAGAGACTAACTTTAAGATTTAGTTGCATGAAGGATTGGGGCTAAGAGGTGGGAAACCAGAGAGCACTTTTTCTTGGTGGGATAGCTGTGATATTCTAGGTTATACAGGTGCAAAATACTCCAGTTCCTTTTTCAGATGAACTGATTTCAGTTGAGCTCTCAGTAGTGAGACCATTGGTTTTTGGAGAAATGGGCCCATTCTTTACCATTCCCTTTGAAGCTCCAGGATAGAAGCAAGAATTATGGAAAATGGACTGTAAACTGGTGAATACTCATTCTTGACAACAAGGAAGCATCAGAGAAAAGAGAAGGGGCTAACAAAACCCTGATTCTATTGGCACTACTGTGTTAAGGAATTGAAGAAAGCCCTTCGCCAGAAGGGACAGGGGAGCATTTCCAATGCTTTGTTCTGCCTTCCTTCTCTTCCAGGTGCTGCCAACCATTTATTTCCTTATTTTCTCTTGTTTATTTGGATAAATACCTTGTCTTGTTCCATGCTGTCTGCCATGTTAGCAGAGGCTCTGGTCTCTCGCCATGATCTTCTGTTTTTATTCATAAATAAAAACTCTACATCTATTTTATTTGCATCATCCAGAAAATTGTATTTCTGTTTTTAAAGCCCTGGATTTGTTCTCTCTTGCCACCACCAATGCTCTGTTTCCTGGACTGTGTGCTGTGTGGTTTAGTTTGCCCTTTTTGCAGTAATATGGAAGATGAATGCCACCACTTTTGCTTAGAAGTGACTGTTTTCTTCCCTTAAGGAAAAATATGGACAACAAAACACTTCTTTGGTAATAAGATGAACTACCCATTTTAACTACAGCAGCTAAGACAATTTATGGGAATTTATCCTTATCTTCTTCTTTTTTTTTTATATATACTGTATGGTAGGGTCACATTTCATTATTTTTCCATGTGAGTATACCGCTATTGCAGCACCATTTGTTGAGTTTTTTTTGTTTGTTTTGCTTGTTTGTTTTTTGGGGAAGTGAATGGGCCAGGAATTGAACCCAGGTGTCCCGCATGGCAGGCAAGAATTCTAACATTGAATTACCCTTGCACCCCCAAGCCTTATCTTTTTTTTTAATAATTAACATCTGTTGAAATTTTATTCTATGTCACACACTGCACTCAGGGTGCTAAGTTGTGTCACCCACACAATAATTTCATGAGTTAAGTACTGTTCATATCTTTTTGGTTTTATATATGAGAGGGGTCAGTGACTTGTGTAGTGAGTTTTGGTTGGAGCCTTTCAACCTGGGCAATCTGACCTTTGCTGCATTCTTTCTCAGCACCATTACTGACCAGGCTGTATTGTATTTTTTAGGGAGAACAAGATTCTTTTGACTATTAATTTCTGATTTCAGTGACCTGTTTCCCTCTTTTCCTTTTTTCTGTTTGTTTGTTTGCTGCCTGTCTTTATTATATTCGCCCGTGGCTTGCTTTCAGTTCTATCAGTTATTTTGATGTCTTTTTAATATTGAAATGGCATTCCAGCAATATTCTGCCAGTAAGAAATTGGCTCATTTTCTCTTCAACAGTACAGTACACTGACCATGCAGAACAGCCTGTGTGATTTGCTAAATTGAGTCACTTGTGTTGTTATTTATGCTTATTGTACACTGCTATTTACATGGCAAGCTGTAATCTTGATTTACAATGATAGCATTAATTGACTGCATCTGACTACACACCTTAACTCTACATAATTTGCCTATAAATTTTCAGAATTTTGATGTGTTGTTTAGTGTGGGAGACTCATGACCATTTTTACAAGGCTGCCCTATCGATGTTGCTCTCACTAATTGGCTATATGTGATGTAGAGCTTAACCTCAAAGAAAGGTTTACTGTTCTCTGCCAAAAAAGAAAAAAATTACCCTTTATACCTTTTTAGCAATGTTTACCTCTCCTACTGCTTTCTAAATCACAAGGCCATGAGACCACTGGTTTCCACCTGGGGCCAGATAAACTCATGGCTCAGCCACAATGCAAATTCCCCTGAAAATCTAGCTTAAGCTTAAGCTATTGAAAAAGGCAGAAATCAGTAAAATGTTAAATGGTTTGTCCTTAAGCCCTTCTGCATCTGTTGGTTTTAATCAGTTGCATTACCCACTTCCATCCCAATACCAGTGTCTCTGCACCCAGGCTCTGAAGTCAAGTCGTCTGTGAAAATTTTAAAATGGTGGACGTGGCTAAGAACTTTTGATTCAGTGGGTCTGGGTGGGCAGGGTGGATGCTGGCAGATCTGTAAATAACTCCACAGATGAGTCTAATGCATAACGTACTTAAGTTTCTCTCTCCACAGTGAGAAAGTAATGTGAGGAACAGAATATAAAAGTTCACTTTCCGAATCCTGGAACTTTCTTGAAAATTGGTGAGCAGAGCACATTTAGAGAGGTTCACATGGGATGAGTCACTGTATTTCACCTCTGTACTCTCTCACTCTGCTCTGGCCACACTCTAAAGACACACATTTTGTATTTAACATTAAATGAATTAGTAAAAGAGCTGGGGAGAAAAGGAACTGATAACGTTGAAAAAAGGAACTGATAATGTTGAAGGCAGATCAAAGGACCTATTGTTCTGTGAAGTAGACTGTCCACTTTTTGATGTAAGTATACTCTTTCAATTTCCTTCACCTCGCTGAGGCCCTGCAAAGACCTGGCCATCATAGGGCAATTTCTTCAATTTTTCCTAACCTGGAGATGACTATAAATATGAGTATTTTTTTTACCTTTATCATGATGAATTGCACACTCTTAAAAATGCTTAAAATCCTAATTAAGGCTTCATATGTGGACATTTTGTGTGATCACATTTGTGTATTATTCCATCAGTTTCGTACAATAAAAGGTAAAATAATCATTTTACAGAGTAAAAAAAAAACGAGACAATGAAATGAAAGTCTATCTACTGTTGCAATCTGTTTCATTTGTAGAAATATACCCTGTGCAGTTTTACCCAATTGATAATGTACTGTGGTTTTCTGTTACCCAGTTTATAATGTACAGTGCTTTGCTGTGAGTATATAGAGCCCTTTACCTAAATAAATGGAGAGATAAGCAGTATGATGGATTGGCAGGTTCAACACAGTAGAAATGTCAATTCTCTTCAAACCAATATATGGATTTAATGGAATTTCTATCAAAATCATAGCACATTTTTATTTTGAAAGTCACTGGACTTAAAATAGCCTAAACGGTTTTGAAAAGGAAGCCTAATATGGGAATAAGCACTGCACACAAGTATAAGATTTACCATAAAGTAGCCCTAATTAAGATATAGTGGTATTGTTGAATGGATGGATATGTAGAACACGTCTCATTTATCTTATCTTTCTGCAACCAATAATAAGATTTCATCTTGTTTCCTTAAATAACATTCAGTTGGAATTTGTGACTATCATAGTCTAGTAGTTCTACAGGTATGCAAATATTTAGCTGTTATGGCCAATCATATTGTCCATTAGTATCCCATTTTCCTTCTTCACTTCATAGTTATGGACTTATTTCAACATGACAATATTTTGGTATTTGTCTGTTAGGCATCACTATGCTTGTTTGTCTCTGTTGATTTCTATATGTTGTAACAAATTATTGAAACATAATCTTATTAAATTTAATATTTAAGAACAAATTTGAAATTCATTGGCTATGTTTAATTTGGGCTTATAATGAAAAATGTGAAAAAAAGAGAAAGATTACATGAAGTTGTAAGCTTGACTTTTTAAATTATCCAATTAGCAAAGTTTACAAATAACCATTCTAATTGATAAAAATATTGAGGGACATGAGAAAACTTGTTTTAGGTAAAAATAATTAGAGAATTGAACAGAATATCCTCTCCAACCTATGATTTTCCACTTTGTTGAATTGTGAGAAGCTGGATTTTGTGTAAAATCACAATGCTGAAGCCAAGTGTTTAGGCTCCAGAGTCTTTAAGGCTCTGTTTTTGAAACTGTGGTAAATGGTGAGTCTTCAACCCAATTGCTTGGGGGCTTTGTTAAATGCATATTTCTAGTGCCCATGTCAGACTTTACTGAATCCAAATCTCTGGGAATAGGGTCCCCGAAGCTACGTTTTTGATAGTTTCATATATGATTCTTACTTTCCCTAAATTTTGAGGATTACCCACATTTCCTTCCATATAAACCTCCTTTCCGCTTTTCTTCTTATGCAAGTTCCTTGAGAAAGCTCTTTAGATTTATTGTCTTTGTTTATTCACTTCCTTTACTCTCTAAAAATCTACTCCAATTTGGCTTCTACTCACACTACTACACCAAACTGTCCTTTCTACTCACATTGCTACACAGTCCTCAATGACCAATGGATTTAAATCCCATGTACATCAAAAGGATTACCTCAAAATTCTTCTTGCAAATTTCATACAACATATTTTCTTCTCTGTAGACTGTATAGCACATTCAGGTGAAATTATCCCTCCTAAAATCATTTAGCAATTTCTACTGTTTTTCTAGTGTCTTTTGTTGAAATAATGGCACCTTTACTTCTTCTCTGGCTTGTGTTTCTAGTAAAAATCATTGTACGAACACAAGATAAATTAGACATGATTTTCCCCCAAAATTGCCCATTTACTTTACCTTGATAGCTTATTTGTACTAAGTTCAATCTAATTTCTTTGAACAATGAAAGATGAGACGCATGAGACCAAGGAGATAGCAGTGAAATAAAAGACTGTTTGGTGGAAGTATTGTCTTCTACAAAGAGGCCACAAAGCATCTGCGTACACTAGCTAGAAGATATTTTTATTTTCTTCTCTTTTCTCTCTGAATGTTTCATTTTTACCTTGTGTCCTTAATCAGCTTTTAGGCAGATTTGTTATTAAGCAGATATTTAACACAGTAAATTGAGTACCTGGGGTTGTGGCTGTTGTGGCCACTCCATACATTGTACCTTGCTTATATGTGTGCAAATATTTAGTAAGCACACACTCTATACTGGCCCATTTGTCTCAGGCTTTAAAGAACAGTCTATCAAAAACTGGCTTAAATTGAAACAAGGGGGGCTTACATGGTTATACTGTAGAGGGCTGAAATAAGATATAAGGCACAGAAAGGCTGAATTGTTACTACAATTGAATTTATTAATTTACTAATTTTTTAAATGCCCATCCTCACCCCAGCAACAGCAATTAAAATGCCCAATGTCAAGAAGACAGACCACTCAACTTCTGGAAATCATATTTGCCATATATTATGACTGCCACCAGCATCCAGTACCCATCCTACTCCCACACAGAGAAAGAGTTCTTCCACAGGAGCTCAGAATCTTGATCCCTCTTTTCTTTCTTTTTTTAATTGGGAGTGGGAAAGAAGTGTTTCTAAATTTACACAGAAGATTAAACAGAAGAGCAGTGTAGTGAAGAGGTTATATTCAGGCTGCAGTGCAGCAGGGTACTAAGATGAGTGGTAAATTTAAGCATGGAAGTTAGGGCAGGGGGCAGTGAAAGTTCAAGCCTATCTGTTAGATAAAGGCGAGCTGTGGTTGCATGCCCATATCCTTATATATTTCTTATACATATATAAGGTGAAAAGGGACAATATGTGTAGCCTATTACCTACCACTATTACAAGTTGTGAAATAGACCAGGAGATAGAAACCATATTTTTCTTGGCTCTTTCAATGCTTACCTGTATTTCCAACTTTTTCCCTTCCAGTTGAGTCATTCCTGGATTCAAATATGACCTGTGATCCTCCATATTAGAAAATAAAAAACAAAAAACAAATTAAAAACCCTTCAGCAAAAGGGTTTTGCCCACATTTCCTTCCATATAAACCTCCTTTCCGCTTTTCTTCTTATGCAAGTTCCTTGAGAAAGCTCTTTAGATTTATTGTCTTTGTTTATTCACTTCCTTTACTCTCTAAAAATCTACTCCAATTTGGCTTCTACTCACACTACTACACCAAACTGTCCTTTCTACTTACATTGTTACACAGTCCTCAATGACCAATGGATTTAAATCCCATGTACATCAAAAGACCCTGAATTTATATTTCCAGCCTTGAACCTGCTAATGAGTTCCAAATTTATGTATCCATTTACCCATTTGATGTATTCAGTAGAATGCTTCTCAATGTTCTCCAGCTCACAATTTTAACTTCTTGCTCTTTGGTATCAGGGTTTGCATTTCCTCTTTTTTCCATATATTAATAAATGGCACCTCCATTCACACTGATACTCAAATCAGATAGTTTTAATCCATGTTGCCTCCAGCCCTCACCCTCTGCATCTCATCCATTACCTACTTGTCCCAATTTTATGGCCCCAATATTTCTTAACTTGGTGTGGTTATTTCCATTTCTACTCTCCTCATCCTGACTCCAGCCACTATTATTTTTCCTGGGCTGCTGCAATAATTTCCTCTTTGATCTTCCTGTGTTTGTCTTGCCCCAAGCAAGTCATTAATCACAAATTTCAGAATGATATTTTACAATTGGGTATTAAATCGTCATCATCTTGTTAACAATAGTATTCAATGATGTTAATTGATTTTTTTTAAAGGAAGTAAGCACAGCCCTGTAATATCAAGCTTTGAAAACGTTCACAATTTCATCTCCAAATATTCTCTCCCTAACTCACTCCTCCAATAACATTGCCTTTTTTCCAGTTCCTTGAATGTACCAGTTATTTCCCACTCCACACATTCACACATGGTAGGAATTCTCTAGAATGTGCTTTACCTGTCTAACTCCTAACTATAGTTCGCTTCTTAAATTCTACTTCCTCTGATTTACACTTTAAAAACCCTGCTTATTTCCTTTAAGTGATTTTTCACAATTTTCAATGATATATTTATTTGTGCATTTATGTGTCTATCCATTTATTTATTTTTAGTTTTGCTTTTTCCACTAACATGTATGTAATGGGTATAATGTGTGCACATATTTTTTTAAAGAAAAACACTCTGATAATGACTATTTGGCATAACTTGGTAAATAGTGGGCATTTAATAAGTATTTGCTGAAAAAATAAGTGGATTCAATGGATGAACAACTGAGATATACTTAATTTTCTTCTTTCAGTATCTCAGAAATATCCTATGATGATGCATCTATGACATGTGTTGCATGATATAAAGCCAACTAAAATACAACATTTAAGAATTGTGAATTTGTTGTAGCAAATTAATGTAACCTCATTATAAATTGCTTGGAGCTATCCATTTACAAAATAATGCTACAAATGTGGAAAATGAAAGCACTGAAAAATGATTCCAATTTTAGAAAAGAACATTTTGAATGAGAACATTAACATTTGCAAAGACATTTATTTTCAATTTTTAGCAAGATGACTAAACAGCAATATGTGCTTTTGCTTTGTGTATGAAGGTATAGTTGCTTGATTCTCCTTATGTGCTGGAGTGAGTACATTATATATACGGAAAAAAAAATATGTTGAATTCAATTGCTCTCATTTTTCAATCTAAGCCCTGGATATGTTGTAATAGAGTGAGGATCTGTTTAATGACACTATGACTTCTGTTTAATTTAAGTTATAAATTTTCATCCTGGCTGCTGTGTAAGGTGGTACACTCTACTTGGTAAGTGACGAGTCACTAAGGATAGAACGATTAAGAGGATTTTTCAAGGTGACAAGTTCAAAGTCGGCTTTCACAGGCATCTGATTCCAATTCACACACTTTGGTCCACTAAACCACTCTACCTTTTCTTATAAGGATCACTGAAGCCATAGACTTAAATCCTGAACTGAAGTTAAACTTCACAAGGAATTTTCCGGGCTTTAAAGTTTAACCTTTCCATGTTTTCAAGCTTAAATTATCAACCTTGGTTTTCTCTGTCAGAAGAGGCCAAGTGAGTACTTGTGAGGCTTTACAGTTCCTTTGTTTTGTTTTGTTTTTGTAGGTACCAAGAGGCCTGATGGCAGGTAGTTTTTAGGCATTCATTTCTGGTAGCTTCCTGTAATTAAAATAAATCCCCCACTAAACAGAAAATTCAGGCATTTGGTAAGATTTGGAAGCCTCACTATCTTGAAAATTTGAAGTTGGGAAACTAAATTAAAGTTCAAGTATCTAAATGAGCCTGTTTATGATTTCCTTCATATCATATCTCAGAATAACATAGGGTTATTTCTGTCTAATTTAGAAGTGCATTATGTTTTATGACATTTCTTGGGTCTCGGTAGTTTATTCCCTGTCAAGTAGAGAAGTATACTAGAGATATATCTACTAGCTATAGGAATGGTTGGAGATGTAAAGATCAGTCTCTTTCTTTCTAATTCACTCTACTTTAATGGGTTTTGATGTTTAGCTATGAAAAATCATTTCTTCAATTTTTCTAGATTTGGTTATAGATCAGTAAAATTACCTCAACTATTTGGCAGGAACTAGAAATGTTAGTTGGCTCACCAAAAGTTCTCTATCTGATGATTTGAGATTTGCCAAATCTCAGTACCATCAAAAGTACTGCTGGTTTATAATTGAAGCATATCTTTCTGCCATTATAATGTCCAGGCTACTGAAAGAGTTTCTAAAATAAACACATAAATGCCCAGATATTTGAGTTATCTTAAAAACACTTTGTTTTCTTTACTTCTTTATTTATTTGTATTGTTAATATTTGTATTTTTTATTGTTTTCTTTATGAAACTTATTAAAACTTCATTTTGGTTACAACAACAGACTGACCTTTGACTCACACATGGCCAAGGAAAGTATCTCCGTATAAATGATATTAGACAGCAGAAAAGGAGGAAGCATTTTATCTGCTGTGAGCACTCACATCCATTTGGATAGAAGAAGTGTTGGGAGAAGTGATTAGTGGCCAGCTTGAGGGGTCAAGGAAAATTTAAACTGTCTTTTCTTTCTTCAGATTACTGAAGGATTCTGAAGGAAAGTGCTTCAGCATATTTTTAAATTTTTAAATTTTAAAGAGGCATCTCTGGGTGCCTTTCTTTAAGGAGAAATACCATGAAAGTGTAAATGCCTCAACTGGCTTTTTTTTTGAAATAATAGTCTTGATCATTTGGGTGATGGGGGAAAAAATCAAAGTGGAGAGAATTTTGAAATGTATGTGTTAATGGGGGAAAGGCATTAACGTGTATATGAACTGTTATAGAAGGATTTTATCTTAGCTGGATTAAGACATGGGATGGAATGTTCACAAGTACAAGTGGGCATCATGAGGTTGATAAACTGCCCCAAGAATTGTCATGATGTGTATGTTTTGTGTTCTCTTCAATACATCGTATCATTACCACATCTATCTCCACAATCACTCTGATTCCTCCTACTCTTACTAATACATACTACTAGCCACTCCTAATTATTAAGTCACACATGTGTGCATATGTGTGTGTGTGGTGTTTAAAATTTTCATTGTTGTTCATTTTATTTGTGGTATTCTTTTTGTCCATCAGGATGCACATAATATCTGATCATCTCTATCTGTGATATTTCCCGTTGTGTATGCTAATTGCTTAGATCCATTAATTTGTGGCAAAATGGTGTCATTCTAATTCAATAATTACTTCTTCATTTATTAACCAAACTAATTCTGTAAAGAGAAGTTTCCCATCATCTAGCAATCTAATATTTTATTACCCAATGGAATAGTTAGCATGGAAAGGTGGGATAATTGTTTAATTCTTTCCTTTTATTAATGTTTCAAAATAATGAAGTGCATCGCTATCACCCATCATCAGAAACCAGGAGGTGTGTGGGTTTTTTTTTAATGTTTTATTTCCTTTAAATTTTTTTAGTGTCATTATGAACTCATGGGTTTAAATATATTTGATACATTTCAATGCATTACAATGAATATTTATGCTTACACTTTCCAAATTTTGGCCAAGCGGGGTCCTTTTCAGGATGGATCCTGATTCCTTATGACCCATCCCTGGGCTTCTTTGAGAGATTTCTCTGCTGTCTGCTATGGAAATATATTTCATTTCATTTTGAATCTTCCTGTCCTAATCTTTTTTACAATAAGGACTGATTTCCTTCAGTGATAAAAAATATGTATATATAATACACTTATATATACTTATATGTATATACATTTGTGTGTGCATGCATGTGTATATATATAAAGACTCAAATTTAGATTCATTGCAAATGGTTGAAAGAGTGGGGTTTTTCTTAAAGATACTTTCTAAATGTATTTTCCTTACAATACCTCATGAATTCCTATTGACACATCCAATTCAAATCCAGGGTCTCCAGGATTTTTACTTAGTCTCATTTGCATTATATCTCTTTCTCCTATATCTGTGCTGAGAATCCCAGTTATCAATAACACTAAGGTTGTTAGAATTAAAATAAATAATAATTTTTCATTTGTTTTATCCCACATTATGTGTACAAGTATATCAGTATAAAAATACCAATGCTAAAATAAAAATATGATTGGTGAAATGTGTCAGGTTATCATTTGCATTTCTTTTTTGTCCTTAATGTACATCCTTTCAGGATAGATAGCCAAATTATTGTTCTTTAAAGTTATTTTTAATAGTTCCTCTCTTTATACCACCAACTGCACACATACTAAGATTCATTTATTTTTGTTTCATTTTTATAAATCTCTTTTAAAAATGTAATTAAAATAAATGCAAACTGTTAATAGGTTTTCAAAGTCACATTTCTAAAACAAGGGATATTCAAAAAAGTCTAGATTCTGGGTTTAGCCCCCCTCCCCATTTCTTTCCTCCTCTTCTTTCCTACCTCTTCTTCTTTCCTTAGTGTTGAACTTATTCTTCCATTGTTTATTTATTTTTTGTTTTTAGCATAAACGGATCTCTCTATTTCAATTTGTTGGTATGTAGGAAATTTCATATTTTTGTTCCCGTGGTTACCTTCATACTAAATACACTTACATAGTTCCCTTAATCCTCTTTTTTTAGTTATTGTCTATTGGTTCTCTGTTATAAGCAATAATAAAATTAGTTACTAAATTCTGCTTCTCGTGTATTCTCTCTTTCTCAACATCTCATATAAAGTGATTTAATAACTATAAGGCCATCCACAAGGGCATTTCTTTCCCTATTCTCTTTAGGATTTGACAGTGTAACATGCATTTATTTTAGCTTCAAGTTTGAATCAATCTCATCCCCTAAATATTCTCCATTTCTTTTCTCTTCATTTCCTAGAAATCAAATGTTTGGAATATTTTAAAATATGATTTCCTGCATATACCGTATGTTCAAATTCAAATCATATTTATTGAATAAATTACCTAATTTTTGTTTCATACTTTAATGAGATGATTAAATGAATTTGTTATAATTGAATATTTATCCCCCATCCCAGTTTTCAACTTCCAGGACATTGTTAATTATCTAGTTTCACAGTTCAATGAATATGTTGGGAATTAGGTTATCTGTTGGATTCTTATAGATTGTAGCATTCCTAGAAAATGTTCTCAGTTCCCAAGCATTTTATAATAATTCCTCTATGGATAAAATAAAAACATGGGTGAAATCATTATTTATTATTCATAATTTTGTACTTGTAAATGTTAGATAAACCTTGAGAAATTTTCTTCTATTGAGAATATTTTAGCTACATAATACCTTTATCTCCCACACATGTTTAAGTTCTTGTGTATGAATGTATTTTAACATATGTTTTACATAGAATAGGATTTATTTATTCACTTAATTATTTATGGAGTACATTTTTGATAAAGTAGACATTAATTTAAACTAACTCAGAAAATCAAAACCAGAGAGACAAATTGAAATTACCCTTGAGTTTGAAGCAAAGTATGTGTAACATCTTAATGGATTATCATTAGTCTGTAGGCTGCAGAAAGCAAGAGTTTCCACAATTCAAACACCATTCTTTATGATCTCATAAAAGTAAGCAGCATGCATATGATTCCTTAAATTGATAAAATAAATAAAAGGATCCAAATGGAAATGACTTACGTGGTTACTACTTGGACCTGCAAAGAAAGATATGCTCTTTTTTTCATTCCATTAATAATAAGATATCAGATTTTTCTATGTGAAGAAGGGTGCTGATAGTAAGTTTAGCTTTGTGAATTTTTCTATATCATATACTCTTCATTCTGTTGGTTATGTGCGGAGAATATATTTATGCAAAAATATTTATTTTATGTATTACTCATGGCTATAGATACTTGCATTAAAACAATAAGCCACATACAATACAAGCCTTTTGGTACCTTACAGTTTATTAGAAGAGAGATGTGCAAACAGATACTTTTAATGCAAAGAAGGATGTGACAAGTGAACCTTCTTTATAGAAACTGTAATCAGAAAGCAATCAAGGGGATGGAAACCAAAATTCCAGACACCTAGCTGGGCTTAAGTATTCCTATTATATAATTTGATTTTCTGGCATGGAATTTACTCTTAAAATCCAAAGTATAGGGTCACCCTTATTTGGCAGGTGAGCATCTGTGAGTATAATATTGTGTTGGCAAAGAGAAAAATATCTCATTCCACCTTTAACATTATTATGTTTCTTGTCAAAAGTTTAAGGAGGCTATAAAGCCATTGATCTAGAAATAATAATGCAAACATTACTCCGGCAATCCCAAACTCATATCCTAGCTATTAGAAAGTTTACAATTTGTGCAAATATATTTTTAATATCCCTTATATTTGCAATAAATTTTGAATTAGATTTGTGGTGAGATATGCAATGTTTTAGTACGTTCTTTGTGAAAACAAGTAAGCAGGCCAGAATGACCTCTTATTGTTAAATAAGAGTTGAAACGTAATCTACATATACTTTTAAGGAAAAGTATTTATGTATCCATGGGGTGTCATGGTGCATTTCATAAGGTATTTGATTTCATCTGTTTAAGGAACTGTGCCAGTTTGAAAGGATGTATGAAAAGCTGAATAGAAAAGCCATGTTTTAATCCTAATCCCAATTTGTAAAGGCAGTTGTTTCTTCTAATCCCTATTCAGTACTGTAGATTTGAAACTGTAATTAGATCATCTCCCTGGAGATGTGACTCGATCAAGAGTGGTTGTTAAACTGGATTAGGTGGAGACATGTCTCCACCCATTCTAGGTGGGTCTTGATTATTTTACTGGAATCCTATAAAAGAGGAAACGTTTTGGAGAAAGGAGAGACTCTGAGAGAGCTGAGAAAGACATAACCATGAGAAGCACAGTGTCCACCAGCCAGCGACCTTTGGAGATGAAGAAGGAAAATGCCTCCCAGGGAGCTTCATGAAACAGGAAGCCAGGAGAAAAAGCTAGCAGATGTTGCCATGTTTGCCACATGCCCTTCCAGATGAGAGAGAAACTGTGAACTTCATTGGACTTCTTGAATCAAGGTATCTTTCCCTGGATGCCTTAAGTTGAGCATTTCTTTAGACTTGTTTTAATTGGGATATTTTCTCCACCTTAGAACTGTAAACTAGCAATTTATTAAATTCCCCTTTTTAAAAGCCATTCTGTTTCTGGCATATTGCATTCCAACAGCTAGCAAACTAAAACAGGAACTGAGTACAATTTCATGAACATAGTGAAAAGCTTACACACCCCATGCATGTATTTGCCAAGAAACTTTTTTTTGGCATGGGCAGGCTCCAGGATGCCAAGAAACATTTTTATGGTCAATTCGATCTATTTACCATCGTGCTAAAGAAATTTTTGTTGAAATTCCAATAATTATATTTAATTAAGTTAGCTTATATCTATATATTTATGTTATCAAGGCATTGGTTGATGAAATTTGGTAGGCTTAATAGCTATATAATATAGGTTGGGAATCATGGCCCATTCTATGCATATATAACAAATGATTAAGTCATAAACTAACAGTGTTAAAGGAAGTCTTACATTCAATCAAATTGTCTATTTTGTGAGTTGTTAGAGACTATTGCCTATTGATAGATATTGCAAAATCAAATGTGAAACATTTTTATGCATTTGGTTGTACTAGAGTAAAATTTGATACTAAGAGGAGAAGTAATTTTGGGGGGATGAATATGGTAGTATCAATTTAGTTATTCAGTAGTAACATAGTAGAATCTAGCACTGAGTAGGTCTGTAATTAAACTTCATCTGCTTCATAATATATTAATCAGTTCATGTATTTGAAATACATAACTGAATGTCTCAGATTGTAGAGAAGCTGTAGCTTTACTTCAGGATACAAGGTGGTGCTGTTTCATTTCACAAATAAAAACCGTTGTTACAAAAAGCTAGGAAAAGCAAGAATGAGGACATCATATCTTACAAAGAGAGCGAGAATACAGAAGCCAATTCCATACCTCTACATGTCAGTTATGATTTTTTAATGGAAAAATAGATGTTATATCTATACACAATATACGATGTTAATACAGAGGCAATAACGATATTCAACCAAGGATGACGTGTTCATTTTTTAGTAGTTTATAGGGCTCTGTGGACTGAAATATTTGCAGAGCCTGCAAAGACCCTAGTTTTAAGGGATTAAAAATATATGCCTTGTGAAAAATGCGTGGCAAGTTAAGGGTTATTTCTAGTTCTTATTGGCTTTCTATATTGACAACCAGCTATTTCACTGGCTTTGTAAATGAAAATCCATGCTCATCTTTTAATTCAAAGCCTACTGACCTGTGATATTAATGAAGACCAAAGGTTTCACTGCCTTCTATCTATTCAAATGCTAATCACTATGCCTTGTTACTATGGGAATTTAAACGCTACAGAGAGCGAGGAAGTTTGAAGTCTTTTCTTTCACATCAACCTTTCTCTACACTTATCCATACTTTGCATAGAGAATATAAATGAGAATTTGGGGTCCTGTTTAAATGTCAGATTTCCTGTGTGACATCAGTCAAATGAAGTAAGCTTCCTGGGCTTGTTTTCTTATCATTTTAAGCGATGCTTAATACTAACACATTCACAGAAGTACTTGAAGTGTTTTTGGTGTTTGTAAAAGAAACGCAGGGCAAATTTATTTGCTGAAAATTGGTAGTGTGAAGAAATTTGGTTGTTTTGGTTATGTTAATAACCTGGGCAGATTTTTATAAAATTGATTGACAGCGGTAACAATTTTATCAGGTGTTTCTTTATATTTAAATCTGTTTGTCCTTATTTTAAGTTCAAGGCTAAGTAAAAGCAAAATAAACGCTAAACATATGCTGAGGAATTTTGTACTATAATTACGTCCTTTATTGATTGTTTTTCACTCAATATTTTTACGTTGACACATCCATATTTAAGTGCCAGTTCTAAAATTAGCATTAATGTTAATTTGCTTTTCATATGTTCATATTTTCTTTACTAAAAGCTGACTCATGTCTTCAAATAATACAGAAGAAAACTGCACTATTCACTTATTTTGGCATAAAAAAGACTTATTTAAATAGTAGTTTATTCTTGGCTTTTTGACAGAATAAACAGTAGACTCATTTATTGAGGATATTATGTTACATGGTATTGTTTATTCTATGGAGTATGGAAACATCATTAACATAACTTTGAAAGAAAGTTTATGCCAGCAGGATTTAAGCCAATGAGGACAAAAAAGACAAGAACCTTAATTTAGCAACAAAAGCAATAACAAAAATGCTTAATATGTTAAGTGACTAGGCTTAACCTGCTGAAAGATGATTAAATAACTTCTGTTGATTTACCCTTTTTCCCTAAAATGTGATTTTAGAGATTTCTCCTTTCGAAAAGCATCTAATCCCTTCCATAGGCACTGTTGTGCAGTGGTATAAATTATGGTTTTGAATCACATACAGGCCTGGGTTTTGAAGTGGCTCTGCCACTTGAAGCTGTGAAGTTTCAGGTAAAGAAACCCTGTTGTGATTCAGTTCCTTATATATCTATAAAATGGGGATAATAATGTCTCCTTCATAGATTGATGAATGAATTAAATGAGATAATTCATGTATAGTACTTAGCAAATAGTAAACATGCATGAAGAATTGGCTGATTATTATAACCTCTAGTTTCCAGTAAACATCGTTTTTAAAAATCTGTTTAAATGCCCTCAAAATACTTGATTATGAAGCATTTACTAATTTATTTTCTGTAACCTATATATGAGGGAGCAAAAAGGTTAAAAATTAATTCATTCCTTCCAAAAAGTACTGCATAAAAAAGGGGAAGAAGTCACTTTATCGTGGAGAAAACTGTCAAGCACTGTGTCAGTCAGGTGATGGGGAATTATTCTGATAGTATGCCCCAATGAGATGGTACAATGAAGATAGGACTTTACCTGTGTGGTTTTCCTTCCCAGATCAAATGACCCAGTCTAATCATGAGATGAACAACAGATCAATATCAACGGAGGGACATTCTACAAAATACCTGACCAGTACTCCTCAAAACCATGAAGATCATAAAAGAGAAAGGACGTCTGAGACACCACCACAACCAAGGGGAGCCTAAGGAGACGTGATGATTAAATGCAATGTGAGATCCTGGATGGAAGGCTGGAGGAGGAAAAGAAGATAAGGCAAAACCTTAGGAAATCTGAATGAAGTCTATGGATTTTAGTTATTGACATATTATTACTGCTTCTCTAATTGCATAATGTAAGATGCTAATGTTGAAATGTATGATGTTGAAAATAAGGGAGACTGGGTGCGGGGGATGTGGAAACTCCCTAGACTATCTTTGCCATTTCTTTGTAAATTTTAAAGTGAAAAAAATTATTTTAGGAATTTAAAAACTAATTGACATAATAAATTTGTCAATGAATCTGTCAAAGAAAAATTTCTTTTTGCCACTGGAAACTTACAAAATGATTTAAACATAAATTTTTCTGTTTATAAAAATGATATAAATTAATTTTAGAAACTTAAAATGCGTAAACAAAATGGAAGAAAATTTAAAATCACTGAAATTCCACTTCCCAGAAATATCCAAAATTATTGGATATTTTAAATTATAAATTATACCATGTTCTAGTTTGCTAGCTGCCGGAATGCAATATACCAGAAACGGAATGACTTTTAAAAAGGGGAATTTAATAAGTTGCTAGTTTACAGTTCTAAGGCCGAGAAAATGTCCCAGTTAAAACAAGACTATAGAAATGTTCAATCAAAGGCATCCATCCAGGGAAAGATACCTTGGTTCAAGAAGGCCGATGAAGTTCAGGGTTTCTCTCTCAAGTGAGAAGGCATATGGTGAATATAGTCACGGTTTCTCTCTCTCTCAGCTGGAAGGGCACATGGTGAACACAGTGTCATCTGCCAGGTTTCTCCCCTGGCTTCTGGTTTCATGAAGCTCCCCAGGAGGCGTTTTCCTTCTTGATCTCCAAAGGTCGCTGGCTCGTGGACTCTGCTTTGTGGTGCTGCAGCATTCTCTGCTCTCTCTGAATTTCTTTCATTTTCCAAAATGTTTCCTCTTTTATAGGACTCCAGAAATTTATCAAGATCCACACAAATGGGTGGAGACTTGTCGTCACTTAATCCAGTTTAACAACCACTCTTGACTAAATCACATCATTCAGGGAGATGATCTGATTACCGTTCCAAACATACAATATTGAATAGGGAATGGGATTTTGATTAAAACATGGCTTTTCTAGGGGACATACATCCATTCAAACCAGCACATACCATATTCATCTTTTTTGTGTGTCTATTCTTTTCACATAACAACAGATGAATATCTTCCCATGAAATTAAATATAGCTTTAGAAGGGTGGAAAACAGTTCCAACCCTAATCTGGTGTTCTTGGGCATTAGAAGAACTTTGTTGAGAAGGAACAAGGAGCTACTTCTTAGCCCAGTTGGAAGGATGGAAATTAGGCAGTGAAGTTCTGCTATAGGATCTTATAGCACATCATATATATTTCTTATTTTGTCTCTATTTTTCTTGTTTTTAATAATAAAATTTAAATAAACAGAAATATAGAGAAGAGCAAAATGAACTATCATATACCACCTAGATTCATGCATTACTAATATTTTTCACATTTGTTTCATTTTTCCTGAGTTATTTTATATTAAATTAGACATATTTCCCCCTAAGTATTTCAATATGTCTTTTCTAACACAGAGAGATATTTTCCTACTGTTTTAATTTTCTTGGCTGTTTAAGCAAATGTCATACAATAGGTTGGCTTAAACAATGGGGATATAATGGCTCATAGTTTTGAGGTTAAGAGAAATCCAAATAAAAAATCAAGTCTAAATAAAGGTCTCATCAAGACAGTGCTTTCTTTCTTTCCAAATACTCTAGTTCTGGGACTGTGTGCCAGAGATCCTTGGTCTTTGGCTTCTCTGTCTCATAATGGCAATGCACATGGTGGCCTCTTCTGGCTTCTCTGTTTTCCTCCAGGTTCTGTTGACTCTCAGCTTTGGGCTGCTTCTCCAGGGTTTTCTCTCTGTCTGAATGTTGTTCTGCTTTACAGAACAGCATTAATAGGATTAAAGGCCCATCCTGATTGAGTTGAGTTGCATCTTAATTGAAGGAGTCTCATCAAAAGGTTCTACTTACAATGGGTTAATATCTATAAAAATAGATTAAGTTTAGGAAGATGTTTTCTAGAGTACCTAGTTCCTAACCACCACACCTACGATGAAGTCCAATATGTCTGTTCTTTTGTTGCTTCGTCTTTGGTGTCATGTCTAAAAACCATTGCCTAATCCAGGACACAAACAAATGTTTTCTTTGAGGATTTTTTTTTATGGATTAGCTTTTAAAATTATGTCTATGATACATTTTGAGTTATTTTCTATGTATAGTTTGCCAAAGAGGTTAAATTTCATCCTTCTGAATGTGGATGGATAGGTAGTTGCCCCAGCTTGATTTTTTTTGAAAAACCATTGTTTCCTCCATTAAATTGTCTTAGCACCCTAGTTGAAAATTAATTGACCATAAATGTACGGATTTACTTCAAGACTCTCAATTCTATTCCATTGATCTATTTATCTATTTTGTATCACATTGTTTTGATTACTGGCACTTAGTATTAAATTTTGAAATTGGGGAGTATAAGGCCTCCAACTTTGTCCTTTCTGAAGATTGTTTTTGCTATTCTGATTTCCTTGCATTTTCATGTTAATTTTAGAATCAGCTTGTCAATTCTCATGAAAAATGGAAGAATTGCAAAAAATATATAATTCTTGCAAAAAAATCTGAAATTTTGATAGGGATTGCATTGATTCTTTAAATCAATTTGGGTAGTATGATTGTCTTAACAATATCATGAGATATCCTTCCATAATTTAGATGCCTTCTTGGATATCTTCAATGATACTTTTTAGTTTTTCAATATATGTCTTCTTTTTTTTTGAATTTCATTTCTAAGCACTTTGTTCTTTTTGATACTATTGTAAATGCAATTGTTTCCTTAATTTTATTTTTGAATTGTTTATTGCTAGTGTATAGAAATACAGTTATTTTTACATATTCGTATTGTAATTTACAATCTAGCTGAATTTGTTTGTTAATTTGTTCGGTTTGTATATTTGTGTGCGTGTGCATATATTTATTAAGATTTTCACTATGCAAGATCATGCTACCTGCAAAGATAATTTTATTTCATTTTTTTCAGTATGGACACACAAAAAAATTCTTGCCGAATTTCCTACTGGAACTCCCAATGTAAATGTTTAATAGAATGGCAAAAAAGAATATCATTGTCTCTTTTTTTTTGATCTTAGAGGAAAGTATTGAGTCTGATATAAGCACACCGTTAAATATGAGCTGTGTATTAGTCTTTCTTGAGTTGAGGAAGTTCTAGATTATTCCTTGTGAAGGTGATGAACTTTGTCAAATGCTTTCGCTGGCATTTGTTGGGATGATCATATTTTTTTTTTTGCCCTTTATCCTATAAATATGATTGACTTTCTTATATTAAGCCAACTTTACATATATTGAATAAATATTACTTGGTTGTGCACGTTACTCTTTTACATGTCATTGGATTTGGTTTGCTTGTACTTTTGATAATGTTTGCATCTATATACATATGAGATATTGGTCTGTAGTTTTATTTTCTTATGATGCCTTTGTCTGGTTTTGTTATCAGGGTAATAGTGGTCTCACAGAATGAGTGTGGAAGTCGGGAGTGTTTGCTACTCTTATGCATATTATGTGGAAGAAGATTATGTATAATATGTGTATTATAATATACATATATAATATGTATGCATATATATATACATATATATATGAATAATCCTGAATGTATTACTTTTTATTGATAAGCCTGATTTTCAGTCTGATGGGTTCAGAGGTGGGACTATCAAACCAAATCCTATATATTTTACATCCAAAATAAATCACAGTGCTATGGTAGCCCATGAGAAACTCTGGGATCTGTTCTATAACTACTTATTGAAGAGTGCTTTGAAACCTATTGTTTTTTTCCTTCTTTGCTTTGTATATAAGTTATACAATTAAAAATTTTAAAAAAATCATAAATCCATCCTCTTCTGTCCATTTCACTGCTTCCATTTTATTCCAAGCCACCATCATTTCTTAGCAATACTGCAGTAAATTTCCAGCCTGTCTCACGTCCAAACTCATACTCTTCTTTAAGGAAAGTAAAGTAATTTTTTTCTTTTAATTGAAAATCTTATCCTATGACTTGTTCGGCTAAAATTCTCAATGATGTGCCATTACTCTTAGGGTGAAATCCTAAATATTTAATATCACCATTAAAAACTTACAGGTTGTTCATTTCCCAGTGTCTGCCCCATGCAAAAAAACAAAACAAAACAAAACAAAAATCTTACAGGTTTTTCCTTACTCTTCACCCCTCACATGTAATTACTTGTCCCCACATGACTCTGATCTAGAGCTTATGGCCACCTTTCCACCGAGGACCTTCTCTTCTGATGTCCCTATGCACAGAAAGTTCTCTGCACTTCTCCACAGGCTATCTACATCAAGTATATGAAACTTCCTTGTTTCATATACTTGTCTCCTTTCATCCATATTACACTATATTTTTATATTTTCTCAAATCATTTTGTTCCTTTGATTCAAAGATTTTACCGTAATTTTGCAACCATGTATTTGTGTGACTATTTTTAAAGAAATGTTTTTGTCCTTAAAATTCATGCATTATCATTCAAACAGCATAGAAATAGGCAAAGAAATAAAATTGTGGAAAAGAAAATTGCCTAATATCTGAAGGATGGTGCTAAAGGATATTCTAAGATAATCTTTCTGGGACTTATTTTCTCTGTCAGAGTTGCCTCGGTCTCAAAACTTTAGGCCTAATACTATTAACTATAAATTTACCGTGATGAAGGTATGACTTTGAGCTTTGAGCTCATATGTTTCATTGGATGGAATGACTTGGTCACTGATTCCTTCTCGTTGCCGGGACCCAACAATTTGCACTAGACTAGCACTGTGGCATTTGCAGGCAGCCAATATGTGCTCTTGTTTCTGACTCCTCTCATAGCACTGACAAATTCCAATTACAGCGTGAGACTGTCAGGCATGTCTTTTGCCTATGGGCATTTCCCCACCCTCCCCCACAGCCCTCTTTCTGCAAAGAGAAAGAGAGAGGCTCTAAATATTAATAAGCTTGAAAACACATGATAACGGATCTTCCTTCTCATTATACAAAATAAAAGTATAAGAATCTTAGCCACACTAAATAAGAGAGACAACACTTGCCCATCATTACCATAATCACCCAGAAACAGCCATCATAAACCTCAGGTGATGTCATTCCTATCCATCTCCTCCATATGGAGACATATATTGATTAAATGGTAAACAGATTAAAGACATTTAATAAGTTATTTTATTAAAAAGGGATGGCAATAGATCTATTCCATTAATAAACATCCATTTCAATTTTATTTGAATTAAACAGAAGAAAAAGAAACAGGGAGAACTGAGGGATCTAATGAACTTCAGATAAATGTTTCTTCATCACAGAGGATGTTATTGCAAAGGATCAGTCTAAGGTTAAGGGATAATGAAACACATTATATGGTCATGGTTGAGTCATTATGTATTTTTTAAAAATCTGCATTTCCATTCTTTACAGTATCAATTTACCTTGGCTATAAATGATGAGGTAGTTAGCTGCAATATGGGACTTATTAATAGGTCTTATGATCTATTAACATGACTGCCTAGGACATCTGGGTAACTGATCTTTTTTCTAATTCCACAGCCCCAAGTTAAAGAACGTACTTTTATGAGACTATGTAAGCTTAAGGAGGGTGATAAATGGGAATGCTGCTGATGCAGAGTGGATGGGACCTCACCTTGTTATCATATTTTGTATTATGTAAACCCTGAGATTGATGAAGAGCACTTGGCCCAATAAAGGCAGTCTTTGGCTCATGTCAAACTTGCGTGTGTTCAATCCTATTCTAGGCTTAGGTGTACAGGCCTATGTATACAAGGCGGGGCTTGGAGGGGGACAGAAAACATCTGAAGTAACTTACACTCATTCAGCAATTATCACTGGCAAACAGTTGTGAAACTGTTGGGGTCTAGATATTTGTACTGTTGTTGGCCATAGAAATGCTGATTTCTCCTTCATACACTATGACTTTGCTGATTTTCTTCCATATTCTTTAGAAAGGTAAACTATGTTTGATTGGTCTTACCATCAGTTTGCTTTTATTTTTTGAAACAGAAAAATTGAGCAAAGATATGTTATAATTTTCAAACTTCTTTCTCATAACACTTTTATGAATTATTTAATTATATTTTATTGTTATGGTATAAATCATTTATTGCTGTTCTACAACCATAGATTCTATTGTTGCTCTGTGTTAATTATATTTGTATATAAATTCAGTGCTTATTTTTTTTATTCTTCTTATGTAAACCTCTCCATTCTACATTTTGGCCCATTTGTTAATTGACTGGGTCTAACATTTCTTTTCTTTTTAAGAAAGGGATCATGGGTGCTTTAATATCTGAATGATTTCATAAGGAACTTTGCCTTTCTAATTGAACAGTCTTGGCCTGTGTTCAGGAAGTATTGGGCCCCTATTTATTTCTTTTGAAAATAGTTTGTTCACATAGCTTCATGTTCACATAGCTTCATTATCTTTGGCTATTCCATGCTATGAAGAAAAGTTTCAAATAAATCTTATTTTTTCTTCTTGCATCTTATTTATCCTCCAGGATGACTAAAATTTCTTTCTTTATCCTTGATATTCAATAATATAATTAAGGTATGAATCACCGTGAGCTGTGCTATAATCAAGTTTTTCCTGGAAAATAGTGTGTCACCCAGTCTCTTGTTGTCCTTCTTTCATTTCAGACCATTTTTCTTGTACTGTATCATTGAATCATTTCTCATGCTATTTGTTGAAGTCTCTGCTTCTGGAATATAAATCATTCTTATGTTTGATGTTTGATTATGTGGATTGCATAACTATTATCTTCTCTCTCTCTAATTGCTCTAACTTGTTCACATTCACTGTGGCTATCTCAGGATTTATCTCTATATTAGAATTCCCATTTCGTTTTTTTCTATTCTGTCCTCTGTTTCTATATGTATTCATTCTGCTTCTGTGTTGGTGCTTTTATCATCCCCTTAGCTCTACAGTTTTGTGTGTTTTTTCTACTGAATTCTCTTTTAATCTCTAATTTGATTTTTGTTTTACGTACTTCATGTCCTTATTAAGTTGTTCTATTCCCCCAGGCTCTCCTGGAAATCTTCCATTTGAACAAATTAGGCTTTTTCTAGGTACAAAAGAGACTCCAAAATGCAATGGTTCAAACCAGAGAGAAGTTTATTTCTCACATAACAGCTCAGGAGTTTGAAAATTATAACATATTTATAACCTATGAGTGCCAAAATCTTATATAATTCTAACCACATTTTTTTATCCACCTATCTTTGGGCAAGGAAGTATGGAGAGGATGTTAGAAATAATTCCACAAAACTCTAAATTCTATACTTTCTTTCCTTTTGCATCATTTTTTGAGATTTATGAAATCAGAGGATTTTTTTAGTGACTCCAAATATATTATTAAAGTTTTTATTACATTTATATTTCATTGAGTGTTGAGGAAGGATGGTAATTTTATAAGGTCTTAATATACAACTAAGATCTTTATCAGAAGTATTAATGTAATTATTTTTTAATATGCTTTAATTATTATTTGTATAGCCTAGGAGAATTAGGTACTATCAATTTATTTACCATCATGGTATAAAGGATATTTAGAAGAGTGTCTGAATACTAAACTGTCAAATCATGATTGCACACTTCAATCAATGAATGATATCAAAATGGTTGTAAGTTTGAATATGCAAGTCCTTATTTGGTGTATTCATTAAGGAAATGAATGCCCATGCATTACATGAAATATGTTTGTAGTTTCACTTTCAAGAGATAGCGTAGGGAAATTGTCTACCCATTCTCTAGCTTCTAGTAGAAAATCAATGCTCTCTAATTGAATTGGATTTCTCACATTGGAAAAACAGTTGGAAATAACTTTTAGCTTTTCTGGCATTTTTTTTGTCCTGGAAATATGGGAAAGAGAAGCTTAAATGGAAATGGATTCTATGTGTTTCATAACTTTATGTTCTCATACCTGTAAAGATAAATTCTTTGATTATTTTACTTAAATGAATGAACCATTCCTAATTCTAAACATAATGCTTCATCAAGTGGAGAAAATTATAGCTAGATTGCTTCAAATTTTGGGTATTTATTTCCTTCAAAGTATGAGATTAGCCTCAAAGTATTATCAAATACTAGTAAATTTTAAAATATTAGTATTATCAAAACTCATAAGCATCAAAAATAAAAAGGAGACAACTTTTAAAAATAGCTTACTTTATACTGCCAGCAAACATGAAATAGTTCGCTGATTTAGAAAGTGAAATGTCTGAGAAAGGGTGTATAATGGAACTGCTGCCTCAGTTATACATAGAGTTGCTAGTCTATGTTTCTGGAATGTAAGCCCTGAACTTGGATTTATGATCGCCATGTGCAATGTATTCCTTATACGCTCTTTTTGCTCCAGTTTCATTTTTATAGACTGTCATATGCTATATGAACTCATTTTTACACTAAACCCTTTGGCAAACACACCTCAGTATTTAAGGAATTGCCTGTCTATTTGAGAACTTGGCTTTAAACAACAAAGGGGCAAATGGTAGCAAGATGGCAAAAATCTGCTTCTAAATTAGCAGCCAATGAGCAGAAAATAGATATATACACAAAAGTTAGGCTGAGTATCTAAAATAGGTTATGCTTAATTAGAAATTATGTAAATCTTAACTTGTATTAAACCGTAAGTTTTTTTTGGACATGCGAGGTAAGGGGAGTGTTGTGCTATGTGTGTCCAAGGCTGGGGAAGGCTGGTGACCTAGGACTGCTTCCTTCACAGACCTTCACAGTGACATTACCAAAACCTTTGCATGCATCACTGCTCATTTCTGTGCCTTTTCTGAATTTGACTTTTTCAAATGACATTATTTTGGCCCCAATGGTTTGCTGAAGTGAGCTAAATTCTCTCTTGAATTCCTAAGAATAGAATTATCCATATGGGTGCTTACATGATAGCCACAATTCCATCGCCTGGAAGCTGCTTCTCGTGATGTCATGATGTACTTAAGTAGATTGTAACTTCATATGTGTAAAACTATACTTCCAAGCTACCTACATCCCTGTGGGTGTGCTTCGCAGTCATCCTTATTTTGATTGATGGCAATTATCCTTTCTCTCCCATCTCATTTGCCTTCAAATGCAGTTGGCCCTACCCTCAAAATATACCCTAAATCTGACTGCTTATCTTCACCTCCAAGACCAACTCTAAGGTCTAAGACATAATACCTCTTAACAGGATGATTGCAAAAACCTGCAGTTTAGTTTCCCTACATCCACTTCTTCCCCGAGAGATTATCTGCAGCACAGCACCCTGTTATTCCTCTGAAATCATATCATGCTACTCAGAAGATGCTACCATAGAGAAAATGCATTTGAACTTTTTTATGGCTGTATATTATGATCATTAAAGTATTGCTCCAGTAAGGACACATTTAAATTGTAATCTAATAAATATATACAGATTGCCATATAACATCCACTCTGGGTTCAGAGACAATGGCTGAAGAGGCAGACCAACATGAATCCAAATTCAGTTTCTACCATCAACTACCATTAACTGATTTAATACTTTAATTATTATCTCTAAATTGCAATATACTGATGTCTAAAAATGTAGCCAAATAAATACCATGTTTTGTGACTGCAAATGATGTGTAAAACTGGTATATCAGAGTCCAACCAGGTAATAAGAAACCATTTAAAATAAATGTAACAGGCCATTTAATCCAGGAAATTGGTTACACAGGTGATGCAAATTTTGGGAAACCAAAAGTGGATGATGGAATAATCCAAAAATTAACAACTGGAAACCACTGCCATCATTAAATTGGAGGGACAAAAAGTAGATGAGAGGTTACCCTTTGAAAGATGGTGGTACAATGGACCTATCAGATGTAAGCTTGATCACAGGAAGCAACAATTGAAAGTGTTGCCCAACAAAGATGAAAATGAGAATATGCTGGCTTCTGCCTTCCTGCTGACCTCTACAATCAACCAGTGTCTCCATTGCCCTACGTAGCCAGAAGCCAAATGACAACAGAGCCCCGAAAATGCACTCCAAAAAGATCAGGCCCTCTCACTTAGGATGGAGCAAGGGAAGAGAGAGGAAGCTATCTGAGAGCAACTGGGCCTAGCATTAGCACAGTTTGTCACCAAAGATCTTAAAATCTGCTATGGAGTACATAGGTTATTTAAGTGTTTGTACACAGAAATGCTTTATATTACCATGGCATAGATGAAATATTATCTAGGAGGATAGAGAAAAGGAGTTATTATGAACTGGGACTAAATGATGGCAAGATTTATATTTACTTAATTGCCAAAGTAAGTATTTCTAGTGGATCACTGATATCAATTTCTGTTCTTCATTAATAAGTTCATTAAATATATAATAAATGTTTTTTAGGGGTAAAAAGTTCATACAGCTGTCAATCAGGGGAACATATCAAAAATTAAATTTTGAGAAGATCATTATACAGTATTATTTGTGTGGCTATGAAGGAGTCAAGTCATTAAGACATCCGAGCAATATAAATGAGAAAGTATAAATAAATAAAACAGTCCAAGTCCAGAGGCAAAAATGAAGACCAGAGCTGCTCCTTGACATAAACACAGCTAGGGTTATGATGAGAGATTTCATTCTAATCAATGGGGGAAAATAAGTCCTACAAAACCTTGAGTTCATACTTATTCTGTTCGCAAATATGTGTTTTCAAATGTTAAAGAAAATAAACTTATACTGCAAAAGCATACCCTAGAAATATATTCTCGCTAATTAGGAATCTCTTTGCATCGTGGTTATGTTGCATTTTTTATTAAGGAAGTCGAAAATTCAAGCACTTCACTTGAAAATAACTCAGCTTAGAGTTTGGAAATAAGTTCAGCATCGTAATACTACAATGACTGAATCTTTGCAGTTAGTTCAAAAAGATCAGTGAACCAGCATTTTTTCTTATTGTGTTAACAGAAAGCTGAAGATTGACAGACACATTCTCAGACAATTCTGAGGGAATAAATCCTATTGCCTAGAAACTCAATGTCACAGAAATGAAGAAACAAATGTTTATATGTCTACAAAGCAATTTCTGCTTTGACACATTTTCTACCTGTAATGAGGCAAGATCAGGTGGATCTCAAATGTTTTTTACTTTAGTTTGGGAAATGCAAATGATATGCTTTGCTATTGTAATAAGCCAGCATTCGTTATGAGGTCATAGACGGGAAAACATGAAGCTAATCCTCTAGGTTAGAAATCAGGTTAGAATAAGAAAAGGGAAATAAATGAATGCTCAGTTACAACAGAATCAAAGCTGTGGCTGTGAGATAGAAGTCTCTATTATTAAAGGTGAAGGTTTTTTTCGATTTTTTTTAAAATGAGTCTACACAAACTAACAAATTCTTCATCAAAATTTTTTTTTTATGGTTAAATTTCTTTGAGATTACAAAACACTTCTTGTCTGCTATGTTATATTCTAAAGTATTAGCATAAAATCTGATCATATTTTCTTACAGTAGTTGATTTCAAAGTCCCATTTTTTTTACTTTTCAGCTTTACAAATGTGTTTTGCAGTCCTGTAAAGTGGAAGGCTATCGTAAGTGGAAATAATTATCATCATTTACTTCTTTTCAGTGAATATACCCACATTTGTCTCTTTGGGGATTACACAGGCACAATATTGACAAGTATATAACTTCTTCTTTTAGCCTAAGTTGTAAACCACTGTTATTGCTAAATTTTCTCTTATTTTTCTTTCTTGAAAGTTGAAAAACAGAATGTGAATTTCTCCATATACTTAGTATTGCCTGAAAAAAGAACATATTCTGTGAGATCTGAGAAAAATTCAACATTGATCAGTTTATAGTCTTAAGGTAAATTTTATCATTTCTTCTTTTAATTCTTTTCTAAACCTGTCTTTTTAGAATAAATAATGAAAAGAAATTGCTTATTACAAAGCTCCACTAATCATATGCCTCCATAATTGTATTGTTATATTATTTTATCCTCTATATTTAAATGCTCTCTAATGTTTTTAAAGTTAGTATTTTATGAAAGCTTTTTAATATTTAAATAGTTTTCCTAATGCAATATTTTTTACTAAAAATGGGGATATATCATGTGATCGTCTTTGAATATTGAGATAAAACCCCAAAGGATCTTTCCTTCAGTTAGTTGCACTTTATAATTTTCAGGACTTTAGATTTTTCAGGATTTTACAAATATGAGTGATGTGAATTTGCATACATATATAAACTTCAGATTTTCAATGAATTTTTTCATTGTAGTTTGGTTATCTTAGAAAGTTCAAAATATGCCAGCCTGCAATTTTTAACAGTAAGAAACTACATATAATGTTATCAATAAAATATAAAAGATCAATGGATTTTCTATTTTGATTTGTCTAGGTTCCATCTATTTAATTATTAAGGTTCTAAATTTATAAGTAAATTTATTAAGGTTGTTAATTTGTAATAGTTTCATATGTTTGAAGGAAGAATCATGAAAAATGCAAGGGGAATTTAAGTTGTATATATTGAAAAGATGAGAACATTGTGATTTTGAGCAGTTTAGGAGTCCTAAGAGAGAGATTGCAACTTTTACCTATGTCAGCTATAGAGGTAGGAATGTAGTTGAATGGATTAAAGAAATTACCTTGACATTGTAAAGACTGAATCTCCTTGCATTTGGGATTATTTACATTGATGTTCTTCAAAATTTTCTCATGTTTTGTTGTTAGAAATAAATTGATACTTTTTAAAAAGAGTAATTTTTAGTATCAAAAGGCAAAACTTTACCTAGCACACAGGCTGGGGATGAAATTGGTGACACTAGTCTTGTTTTTTGAGATTCTTAATGCTCACTGAAGGAAAAAGAAATACGTAAGTGGAATTCCTTGTCTCCTTGTCAGTAATTAGGGACTTAAATCTGAGGATAAAGATATTCTGACCTTGACAGTCTGTAACTTTCTAAAATCTCCTTAGAATTGGGGTGCTTTTTTTGTATTTCTCAAGAATATTCACAAAAATCCATATCAGTGTCTAAAATATTTGTGAAGAATTTGACAAAAGAAATCCTGTATTTGATGAGTAATTTTCAAAGTGCTTTCTGTGTATTATTCTATTTGATACTCCCAGTTGAAAATAGATTGGAAAAATATGTACTTTATAGAGGAAATAATGAAAATGTCAGGGGGAAAAACATTTCCCACAATAAATTGGGTGCCTATGAAATTGATTTTGATTTTGGATTAACAAAGTGTACCAGATACATCACTTGGCTAAGGTCATCAGAAACCCCACTGCAATTGATACAGTTTGTCAATAATGGGGATTCCCTCTCCATAAAATAATTTTGTTACCTGTGGAAACATTAACTTTCCTTTAGAATTCCACAATTGGAAATAATCTCTCCTTTTCCCCTTGGACTCCCTCGTTGTGGAGATTCTTATCTTCTTTCCTAGGATTTAAGAATTATTCATGCACATATTTTCCTTTGGATTGTGAAGCCAAGGACTGGGACTTATTTTTTTGTCTTCCACAGTAGTTAAAAAAGAATTTTTCACATGGTAGTACTTAATATGTATTTATGTAATAAAATGTATTAATATGATTTTGTAATATTAGAAGAAAAGAAACATTTATAATATTATGGGGAAACCAAGCATAAGAAAACATTAAGAAACTACTAAAAATTTAGTATTTAGTAATAAATGCTTTATTAATTGCTCTAACAAGCTACGTAAATAAACGACATACCTAAACTGAAGGAAGTTTGTGGGAATATAAGTAAAACAGTTTTAATAAGAATTATTAGAAAACTTTTTTTAAAAAAGGCCAGATGGAAAATTTACATTTAACTTGTATAGTGGGTGATGTAAGTGGGGAAATTTTGTGGAATTTGGGTGATTTTGTGGAAGTTAGGACTGTGTTAAATTAAAAAGAATAGAACTACTTTTGCAATATGGTCATTCTATTAAAAATTGGGATTGAGTAGAAAACTTGAACTACATTATATGCAGGGAACTCTCAGGGCAAAGCCACATGCTAGAACTTGTATGAAATCCTAATTTAGGTACTTTTGGTGATGGAAATTTGGAGTGAAGGAGCATATTGCTACATTTACTTATGCTTTATAAAACGTTTTAAAATAATTCAGTACCTTGAGAGTAAGAATACAAATTTTCTTGACTCATAATATAATAAATGGACAGTCTGCTATGCAGGAGTATATTTCTGTCTACAGCAAGAAGACAAAGAGGCTGATACTACTGGTTCTGTCACAGTCATACATATTCCTAAGATTTCTTAATTGTAACCTTATGGTTTGTGCAGATTACATATGTGAAAATGTTTCTGAGCATTTTACTTTCCCCCAGATGACTGCATAATGATTGAGTTACAGCAATACGTAGTAATCTTGTCTCATTTAAGTCAAGTAAATCAGAGAAATTATCCATGTCTTAAGCAAAGTCAAACACATCCTTAAAAGTGTAAGATGATTTCAATTTTAGCACCATAGATTCTATTTCACAATGCTTATTCAGAATTTATTTCTGTCTTTCAAGTGGATTATTTGTTCCAATATTCTGAGTGGTTAATATATTTGTTTGAGGAATTCTTCAGTAAAATCTAGGGATTTAAAAATACTTAGTGTAGTTAGGGAAAAAAGCCTAACTTTTTTAATGGAAAGTTAAGAATATGTTATAGTTCACGGATGCTAAACTTTACTATTCATTTGATGCCGCAAACCTCAGTAAATTCAAGAATTCATGTATTTATTTAAAACAGAAGGATTAGAATCCCTTCGGTTCTTTTTGGCAAACAGACACATCTCTCTCTCTATGAAGTTCAGGGATTTGTAATTCACTTCATCATTCATATGAAATTATTACAATAGTTCTTAAGCATTTTAAAAAAGAATATTGATAACATTTAGGGGAATCCAGTCATAAGGAGATGTATTTAGCTAATTTTACTCATATGTGGCAAATATTCAGAGAAGGCCTACACATGATTCATATCTAAAGGCTTTCCTAAAATATCTTGTAGATTTGATATAAAGTATATTGTTTATATTAAATAGCCATTTACTATTTTAAATATCATAGTTGACATGTATTTCAAAAAGCATAGTAGAACAGAAGCAATTAAAAACTAGTTAATGTATTATAGCTATTTGGCATTAACTTAAGAGAGTCCTTTTAGTGGTTGATAATCATACATGTCAATCATATCAGAGCATGTTTAATTTACAGTGTGATGCATGCACAATTTAAATTAAATGATTTGAATTAATTTTCAATCACTAGCATGGAACAAAAATAATATATATTCATTTAAATATATTAAAATATGCACACACTTGTATATATAATTATGATTTTAAATCTTTGATATGGTTCCAATATCTGTACAATTATCTACTTTATTAATATGCAAAATGATAAGTATGAAAAGCAAAATTTTAAATAAGGCATTGAAAAATATACTTTAGTCTTTGAACTATTTTAGAGGCTTAATAGTAGAAAAAATGTAGTTCAGAGATATTTTAAATACAATGACTGTTATGCAAATACCAGTCTTTGTTCAAATACCACAAGATGACAGAGAGCTCATTACCTTATAAGAGATACCATTCCATTACTGTATAGCTGTAATATTGGAAATGTATTCTTTTTGTTAAATTGAAATTGCAAAGAAATTTTTAATGCAGAGCTTACTAAGTTACAAAAAATATGGTTGCATTGCTTGCTCTTAATATTATCATACTTATGTGCCAGGCACCAGGCCAAAAGTAGTTACCCATTATTGCATATCAAACAGTTAAAACACAGGTCAAATGATATAGGCCGTTTCCTATATCATTTCCCTGATTTCTTTACTGCAGGATCTAACGTTCTAAAGTGTGCATGAATCTCCAAAGGAGGAAAATAGCATGAAGTATTCAGTAGTCTTTATTCCACCACAAGTCACTGCTGAGAGACTTTCCACCAGACGTCAGTTTGGGAAATGTTAGAGAAGAGAGCTGCTCAGTTCCTGGAGCAATGAATTGTTACTCACTTTTCTCTCCAAGACTGGAGATACATTAGAAGCAGGACAGGTTGACACAGTCAGGGTGGATGGCTGTAGATTATCAGTCAGCAACCGTTCCTGTGGGCAGATAGTCATTCAGTTGGCTGTTGCTTTTCTCATGCCTTACTGCTTCTTAAATATTTTGAGCATTTTGAGGAAAGGTCATCAGTATGTTAACCCAAATATGCAACACAGAAGTTAGAAATGAGTTTAGTATAAAACAGATCTTTGGAGGAAGAGGAAAGTCTGCTAACAACTCTCTTACTACATTCAAAAGCAAATTAACAATGTCTTTATATGTTTTAATAAGGAAAGAGCATATTCTTCTTAGAAAAGTTTTTATCAATGAGCCAGATGTTGAATCAAGACAAAAAAGTAGCAATATATAATGTGAGAATACTGCTATGAATTTTCTGTCCTGTTTTTACTTAAATATGTTATTTGGACTTTCTAGGGAGAAAATATGAAGCTTCCTATGTAGATTTTACTTAATATTCTATGATTTTTATAGTTACTTTATTTAAGGTTCTAGTGGGTATGAGTAATGCTTTAACATATTTTATAATAAAGTGTTATTTCATTTTCAAATAGAAACCGGGTACTGTAAGGATTATTATTCATTAAAGTAGATATAAATGAACTGGCCCTGAAAAGACTTATTTTGTGAATGTGCATTTATAATTATTCGGTTTAAAAAGTTCATTCTAGTAAGCAAAATGGAGAGTTAATAGCTCCCATTTGTAAATAGGTGACATAACTTTTTGTAATGCTCAATTATCTCTGGTCCATGAATTGCTCAATTACGCAAGCACTCATCTGCCCAAATAAATGTTCACTAAGGTGAGCATCTATGCCAAAAATGTAAATTTTCTTTACTCTCTCTATTTATGTACATAGTAAACTCCAGAGAAATACTAAGGATGAATAGCACCAATAAAACCCCTGGAATCTAGATGTAATTTGAAAATTGAGATGCCCATTAAAGGACAATAAATTGGGTTTGTTTAAAAAACTGTATAAAATTTTCTTCTTATATACATTCCCTGATTGGAGGATAAAAAATGAAGCCTCACATTAACCCACAAATCCTGTCTTTTAAGAAAGGAGGAATGGTCAAAGGTGAAAGAAATAAGACTATCACTCAAGTCACAAGTTAAAATAATAAATAGCAAACATGCCTCCCCTATAAGTTCTTCAAACTCTAAAAAAAAAAAAAAGTAAAGTGAAAAAAAAAAGGAGAGTTCATGCATCTCATTCAAACTTCAAAGCTACTTTCTCCTTTTTATGTTTAAACCAAAGCTTTCAAGAATGGAGGGCAGGTTTCTTTTACAATTTAGAATTCAAAGAACACCACTTTGAAATTTAATAGAGCAGTGTTTGCTAAAGTAAACATTTTAGTCACAGTGAATGCAGATGCGTCCATTCGTCTGCAGCCTTTTCGGTTAGGTATTAAAGCAGTGCTTCAAAACTATTGGAAAGTTTCTTCCCCAACAGCCATTCAAAAAAGATAAATATTTCACAGAATGCAGCATCCCACCTCTCCAAATGAAATGCACCTTTGGCATTAAAGCAATTTTCAGACTTGGAAACTTCTGATGGCAATTTAAAAGTAGTGTCTTAGAAAAATCAAAGAAGAACATTGAAAATGAGGATCTCAGATTCTTGCTAAAGGTTCTTATTACCACCCCCCATTCACAACCACACAGATATGAAGAAATAAGCCCTCTGGGCGGGAGAGAGAAGCCAGTGAGACAAGCATTTATGGTGCTCGACAACATGATGTCAGAAGAATTTTGCATTATTAAAAAAATGAGTTACTATCACTGCTCAGTGAAAGGTGCTGTTTCTTTTACAGTGCATTCCAAATCCAATTACTTAAAAAGAGAGTGGAAATTCTTTTCTTATTGAGAACTAAACCAGGTTACTAAACCATGTAATTTTTTTTCCAATAAGCCCAGAACACAGACAGGCATACGCCTTAAAAGGACTTTTCTCTATGCATTGACCATTACATGTTATAACACATCATTGAATTCCTGTCAATTGTCTGCTTTTGTCATTGTTTTATAATTTGAATTATTTGCCATATAGCATATACCATGGATGGATCAAGAATGGTGGAAGGTTTTGGAAATCAATGATCTAGGGAAAAAGAGTTTGAAAATATCACTATTTTTATGTAAATATGTCCACATATGTGGGTCTATCCATATCCATATTGAACTATGCAATAATTGGAAATAATTTCTCTTATTATTTTCATTACCTCAAGCCAACATGTTTTTTTGATAATGTCATCAAGAATACTGTATTTTTGGAAATATGTGACTTGGTATGATATAAAATCTATACTTTTTTGTTGACAGACTATCAATAGGAATAGGTAAATCTCTTACAGATTTAAATTAAATTTCAATAAGAGAAATTACAAGCATTGTATGCTATTTCATATTAGCGGCATATCCCTAACTTCTCAATTGCAAATATGCATTGATCTGCAAAGCTGTTAACTTTTTTCAATCTATAGTGTGTGTGTATATATATATATATATATATAAATAAGTACATAGAATTTAACTACCCATATGTACCTTTCTTCAAATGAAATAGAAAAAAAAAAAACACAAGAAAGCAGCCATATTTCTAACCATGCAAAAGAAAAATTCAAATGCATTCCTCTGTTTGTTGTGCTTTTGCTTGAATATGCTTTTCTCTCCCACCTGGCACAATAATTGTAGCGTCGCAGTTTTCTGGCAACAAATGGTTGCTGGGGGTCACCAAATGTCCCTGATTTGCTATAGGGTTTAATCTTCCACAAAAGCTGTTTACTGCTTCATATACTCTGCGCGCCAGTAACATTATCCTTTAAATCATGCCTAGCTGCTAATTAATGAATGTATAAATGTCTAACAGCCAAGTCTTTAAAGCAGAGCCATGAGTGAATACAGCACACATTCTGCACATAACTAAAATAGAGTTCTGATGAACCATAAACTCTGATTTTTCTACATAGCTATTGTCATGCTGGGTGTCTAACCAGACTGAAGTGCATTTGCTTTAAAGCCATCTAAAATAAAAAAAATATTAGCAGTGCTAGAAAAGTTCAGTAGCGCATTATTACTTTACAGGGTTCATTTCTGCCTCTCCCGTGTTTTTCTTGGATGTCTACAATTTGGAATCAAAATAAAGCCTCAAGATTTTGAGTTTACTGCCCAGAATTGCCATTTTGTCATTGTGAGACTTTTTGTAAACCACAATTTCCTGAATTTTGTTTTCTAAAAGAAATAAAAATGACTTTCAAAATATCCCTTTTGCATATATATTTTTCTTTAGATGATCAGGCATAATTTGATATTGCACAACATGTAACAGAATCACCTAAGAAATTCACTGTAGTTCATAATTCCTGAGGATGTTCCACGTGTCTGGCACTGGTCTAAGTATTTTGCATGCAATATTTCTTGCAGTCCTGATATCCATACTATAGGAGAGTTATTAATATCTTCAGTTTCCAGGTAAGAGTAAGCGAATACAACTTTCTCAGGGTCTCATCGCTTGCTAAGAGCAGACAGATGCATTCAAATGAGTACCAGTTAATGCTAAATGCTTACATCATCCATCATCTACAACCACATTACTCTCCCATTAGTATTGGCTTTCCATGATATGTCAATATGTTAGCAATTTTTAATATCACAATGAGAGAACTGTTGGAAATTAAGGGAGGAGCAAAACATGATTAAGCAGAAAAGAGAGAATGGCAGATGAAACAAGTGGAATGAGATAACTGACTTTCTTAAGCAGTGCCAGAAACTTTGATTGCCTGAATTATCTTCAAATTCAGATGGTGATAGAAAGGTAAATTAAATACATATTACAACATATAAAGTACCAGTCTTTTTTTCTCCCCCCCTCTGGTGCTGAAATCCGTGATTAAGCCAAACATTTCAACTCTTTTCCTACAGAACTTTGAAGAAAGAGCAGATGCAGTAATCATTAAACTGGACTAAAATTTCACTTCTAAGATTTCTTCAATTGTTTTTCTTTCTTAGGAGAATTATTTTCCTTCTCAGAGCCTTAGTTTCCTCATCCTTCAAAGAAAGTTCATAAAATAATTGTGGAAATGATGAAAGTATGTATCTGTTGAATGAATGAAATGAATGAATGAAATGAATGAATAATTTAGAATCAAAAGTTCTGAAATCTAATCTAGCTGTTCCATGGGTTAGCTATATGGCTTTAAGAAAAGTTACTTAAGCTCTCTTTATTTCTTATCTGCAAAAGAAAGCTAATAATACTTACTTTACAAGTCACTATAAGGATTCAGTGACATGATATTTGTGAAAGCACTTCACGAAATGGAAAGATCTTTAATGAGTATCATTACTTGTTATTTCACCTTGTCCCCTATGCCATCACTAGTGCTTTCCTGCAGTCTAAGTTACCAGGCTGCCCACACCTGACCTTCTACAATAGATACTGTTTTCTTAAATGATCTATTTTTCAACTTGACTAACAATCTAAACTCCCTCAATATAATGAATGTAACTTAACCATCCTAGAAGCTTTTACTCTTACCTCAAATTTGTCTGCATTTGGTGAAATTTCAGCCAATGAAATTTCATAGTACATCAGCCAGATGCACTATGAAACGAAAATAATTTTTTCAGGAAGACTGGGGCAAGATGGCTACAATGGATAAAGGCCAGTTCTGTCTAAGTACTAAGCTCACCAGCACAACTAGGTCATATGTGAGAGAAAGAGCCCACCACCACCCGCATTCTCCACATCTCACCGTGTATCAAACCCAGAAAGGAAACCTGAGAAGTGATGGGAAGAAAGAATCCCATGAGTGTAGTTGGCAATAGCAGTGGAACTTCTGGTTGTTTCAGTGTCTGACCTGGTGTGTGTGTGCATGTGCATGCATGTATGTATGTCTGTATGAGTGGGTTGAGAGGTTTATATTAGGCTGGAGTAGGATTAGCTCCATTAAGGTGAGTTTACTTGCCAAGAAAGTAGAGTATTTTTCATTTACACAGAGTTTATGGTGGGTGTTTTATTTGAAGTTGGCAATTATTAATTTTGAATAAGAACTTTGAAAATTTTAGAAGAATAGGCAAAAATAACAAGAAAAATTGCATGTCTTTTAAAAAGGGATCTGAGGAATGAGGGCACGTTAGGGATCATTTTAGTCAAGATTCACCCAGGTAAGGAGACTTCCAAGGATGGTATGAATGAATGGGAAATCCATCACTCCTTGAGATACTTTATCTCAATGTACAAATCCATTCTTAGAAAATTGTTTAACTGGACTCAACTCAAATGTCCAGAGTATGAGTCTGACTCCAGGTCTATCTCTGAAGCAACTCGTGATGCATCTCCCTTTCTTCCCATATTATTTCGCACATTAAAGGACAGATACCAATCTCATTTGAACGTCTCTTATTTCCAAGCAGTTCCTTCAACAACTTATTAAGTGACCATTCCCAAATAACTTTATATTCTCTTAATAACACTCTAGACATAATTCTACCTTGTAAATATCCTTAAATGGTGACACAAACTCAACATAATATTTGATATTTAGACTCTTCAGTGCAGCTCACAGAGACACCATTATATCCTGTGATAAAGACACCAAGTTTTCATGAATGCAAGCTAAAATTACTTTAGCTTCATTACTAGTTAAATAATACCCTTGGGCCATATTGTCTCTGGCATCAGATAAACCTCCAGATATTTTAACATGGATTGTTTCTCAATAGGTCTCCAAAATCTAGTTTTTGTGCAACTGATTTTTTTATGTATATATGGTACTATGTATTCTTCCATACAAATTTTATTGCAGGACTCCAGCCTGCTGAAGTAAATTTGAATCTTGTTCTGTCATCTGTTAAATAACTTGTGTCATCTGCAAATATTATAAAATGTCTTACTTAAATATAACAAAGAACATTTAGTTGCTATTTATGACTTTTGATTTCTTTGGTGTATGCATAGTGTTTTCCTTTAGAAAACATAACCATAGAAAAATAGAGTATAGGCAGTTAAAATCAACAAATAACTATTAATCATCTACTTTAGACCAAGAAATATATCCCATCGAGGATCATCAGTACAGTTGGTGAGTCATATATGCAAACAATGACTACAAGTGATGCAAATTTTAAAATAAAAATATATGCAAAATTCTATAGAAACATCCTGTAAGGAACAACTGATTAAGCTTAAATGAGAAGTGAGGCTTCACAAAGATGGATATGGAAGAATGAGTAAGCACTCGAGTGAGGCAGAAAGGAAAGAAAATAATTTACAGGCAGAGAGATTAGCCAGGGTAAAAATGTCATGGCTAATGTGTCAATCAAAATTTTTCAAATTGTTATCTGTAGACCATCTGCATAAATCACCTGGGTGTATGCATGGAAATTATAGATTCCCAGCTTTCTCCCCACATGTCTAAAAAAGCATCTCTGAGTGAAGCCAGAGAATCTATGCTTGTATTAAGTTCCCTTGGTGATTATTATGCACATAAATATTTGCAAACTACTGTTTTATGGTTGAAGGAATTTCAGTGTCACTGCAGCTTGTTCCTGGTGAGGGGTGCAGCTGGTAAACAAGTTCATATCATATGTGCCATTCTGAGGCATTCAGGCTTTGGGAATGGGAAACCACTGAAAATGTTCCACAGCATAGTGACATTGCCAGTTTCAGATTTTGGGAAAATAAATGTGGTGGCAGTGGGAAGGATATACTGGGTGGATCAGCCCATAAATATATGGAGGCCTTTCGAGGATGCTAGAAGCAATAAATGCTTAACCTAGATCAGCGATCATTAGATTGAAGAGGAAAACAGGTAAGAGGATTGTTGGAGATCAACAAGTTTTTTTAAGAATCAGAATCTGATGTCAAAGTGGAGATCAACAAGTTTTTTTAAGAATTAGAGAATCTGGTGTCATATATATATATGAATGCAGAGATGGGGCATTGAGAAGATCTAATAACGACTTGAAAATTCCTATATATATTATGGTGATATTTATCAAGATTTTTGTATGAAATGTTAGAAGTTAATCTGTGGTAGAGAGGGAAAAATTAGTTCAGTTTTGTTTTTATTTGGTTTTAAGTGTTTGAGGTATGTTTAGAAAGAGATATCCAACAAGTAGTTAAGAATATGAATCTGGAGTTTAGGGGATGCCCCTGAACTGGATATCTGGTGGTGAGACCAGTCACCAAATGTTGATTGAATACACGAGACTGGAATCACGGAGATTGTCCAGCCATAGTAAGAAGGTGAGAAGGATGAGGATAATGGATAACACGTGGTTGATGGTGATAAGAATCAAGGCCAAGGAAGATGCAACTGGGCAGGATCCTAAAAAGAAGCAACCAAGAAGCATGAGAAGAAACACAAATAAGCATGGTAATGAAAGCTAAGAGTGGAAAGCATTTAAAGAAAGGAGAGTGGACAAGAAGGCCAATTACAAGCATAGGATAAAAACTGAAAAGAAATGACTGGACTTGGCAATAAAAGCACTAGTAGGAAGCAAGAGCAATATTTTAGAAACAAATTTTTAACACTGGTTTTGCTCTTAAATCATTTCTACATGAAGAAAAGAATCTAATAGAAAAAAAAACTTTAAGCAATAACATCATCTATTCCTTTAAATTAGTTCTCCAATACTTAGTTAATCATTTAATCAAAAGTAATCCTTAAGGGATTTCAAAGTTTATTTCTGAATTGAATTGATGATATCATTACTTCATTAATGTCTCATCAAAAATAGATAACTTGCTATTAGATTTAGGTAAGATCTTACAGTTCTGTGCTCAATAAAGTAGAGCATGGAAAAACCACTGCTTCTCTTTACCTTTAAGTAACGTTTCAGTTGCCTTTCTGGTCCTAAAGAATAAAAGAGAACAGGGCAGGGGGTGGTGGTGGTGGTGGTGGTGGTGCAAGGATAGTTCAGTGGTAGAATTCTTGCCTGCCATGCAGGAGACCCAGGTTTGGTTCCCAGTCCATGCACTTCCCCAAAAACAAACAAGCAAAACAAACAAAATATAAAATTCAACAAATGGTGCTCCAATAAAGGGATACTTACATGAAAAAATAACGAAATGTGACCCTGCCATACAGCATACAAAAAGAAAAAGAGAGAGAATGGAAAAGATGCTACAATTATAAACTGTGATTAAACTTTAGGACTATTTAAAGATAGTCCCATTCTCTTTCCAAGTGCCTTGTGGGATTGCACCTTCTCACTCCCCTTGAAATTAAGTATTGTCATGTAACTGGATTTGTTCAATAAATTTCCATGAGAGTGATTGATATGTTTCACCTCCAGGCAGAAGCCTTTAAGAGCCGATGTGTAATTCATTATATACTTTACCCCACCACAGGATCCAACAACACTAGATGCTGAAAACACCTTTAGCCTGGGTAATAGAGAAAACTACCCAGGCAAGCCATCATGGATGCAAGCACAAATAAAATATGTATTATTTACACCACATTCGCTTTGGTGTTATTCTTAAGTATCACCTAGCCTATGCTGATTAATAATAAGGAAATCTTGACAGGAAGAGCACTTCGTGGGGGAAATGCTCCCTCTTGCCTACCTCCAAGGGCCCCTTCTCTGAGTGGTCTCTGATTGTTCTTGGTTATCACTCCGCTATCCAGAAATTAGACGTGCCATGAAAGTAGAGAGTTGTGTAAAGACATCATAGTTGTCCCTGGAAATTCCTTGTTGGGGAAACTAGATGAGTGGAAAGCACTTTTTATTGGTAGGGATCTTCTGGAAAAGCTGCAAACTGGTGTGGGTTTTCAAAGAAGGGATAGACTCTTGCTTCTAGGCATATTAGAGTAATCCAAAAAGGTTTAATCCAATGACTGAATAGGGTTTAATTTCCTCTCCTCAATATTTCCCTGCACCCAAACTTAGTCCTAAAGAAAAGAATAGAGGCATATTTAGTCAAATCATCAGCAATGAAAACACTCTGGCATGTTTTTCATTGTGAAGAATGATATCTTCCCTAAACATGTTATACCATGCCATATTTCCTGATTATCACCCAGACAAATATCAGGGAACAGTATGGTTTAGCCACATGTTAGTCACAATGTAAGTAATTCGCCTTGAGTTGTTTTTCCTGTTGTGATGATGTTTATGATCTCATTAACCCATGTGGCTGTTGTGATGATGTTTATAACCTGATTAATCCATGTGGAGCTGGTTCATTTCTTTTACTGGTATATAAAATTGCTGGAATGATAATTTTCCATTTTGAGAAATTATTGTTCAGAAGTGATCTCTGCTCTCTACTCCCTTAAAATGTAGTTAGTGGATTCTTTTTCAGAAAGAACATTAAAAGAGTGTTTGTTTCTCATTCATTACATCTTCTTCTACTGTAATTTTGATATATTAGCTTTCGTAATCTCTCTTTTCTGTATGTTTTCTTGCTTCTGAGCCTTTCCACAATTTAAAATTAATGTTCTGTCTTGACTTTTGGCTTCAGTTCTGATCCCAGCCTTCTTAATACCTTCAGTTCTGAGACATTGCTCAGTCATTCATTCAAAATACATTGAGACACTATTATGTTCCAGATGCTGAGCTAAACTCTGGGATCCTGAGTTACCAGAAAAACCCTCATGAGGAATGTAAAATTAAATAAATAGATACAATGAGATTGTGCTGTAGTAGGTGTGTGATAGGCGTTATTGGCCCAGGATGACAACTGACTTGAAAATGTGTCCTGCAGAATGGAAAGTATTTGGTTCAGTTATCCAAAGTTGCTTTTGTGGTTTTTTTAAATCTACCTATTACTTCTTAATGGAGTCATGTGGCTGAAAAAGTCTAAGTGTAGCCTGTTTCATAATTACCAGTAACCAATGTATGCAAGAAAATTTGTATTACAAACAAGGGTATTCTCTCTTTTGCATATATTCAATCTTCTAGAAACATATTGAGCACCAGTCACTCAATGAAGCATTATTACATTTTCTTATCACTTTACAAGCAAAATTCAGTGTGAAATTTATATTCAATATATATTTATATTCAATAAAAATACGAGAATTTCAGGTTTGGTTCTTTTTTCTAAATTTCTCAGATGATTAAAAATTTTTTTTTACTAATTCAACTGTATATTTTTTCCTAATGAAATTGCATAGATTTGTTGTCTATAAAATAGAAAAATGTATATATGATATTAGTAGAAAATCCAGGATAATTTCCTGATAAGTGCCTAAGCTTTGACAAAAAAAGTCTTCTACCGTGTAGTATAGCCTTAGGAATATGAACTGGTTTGAAACTTCATATGAAGATTCTGCATAATTTGCTAACATTATTCCATGAAAATACACAAAGTGATTATTTATCAAATAATTTCACTAATTGAATCATTTGAAATAAAATCTCAAACTGTGACCTCAGCAGTCAAAAAAAAAAAATCTGTGTCCTCCAAAAAGATTAATCATTTAAATTATCCTGTTAACATATGGCATAATGGTTACTAGAATTCATATACTAAGAACATGTCTTATGAATTGGTGTATACATACTTTTTCTGGAATTGATATGAGCTATTTGGTAAGATCACTTTCCTGTAATAACATAATTATTTGAACTCAGCAAAAGTTATTCAATTTCTCCCTCCTCACTCCTCCTTCTCCAAAATGGGTGAAAGAACACACATGGATATTCATTTTCCATGTCAGGAAATCTAAATGATTTTTCAGTACATGCAAAGAATTGCATGCTAATAAACTGGTTAGAGAAATAGATCTTCAAATGCTGATGACTTTAATTTGCTAAAGTTACTGAATTTAACATTTTACACTGCAATACTTTTATGAAATCCTTCCAAAGTTTTCCATTTTCACTGCTCTTTTTTTCAGAGTGAAAAAAGATCATTAAGTTTATGTTTCAGGTTTTGTAAATCTTAACTGCTCTCTCAATAAACTTGCTCAGGTTAATCGCTTGCTACTTGACAAATAGCAATGTGTATTTCTTATTTCTCTGTGATTACTAGAAAAACAGAAATATCATCAATCTTATATTCTTTCTAGTATCTGCAAGATAAAGCTATAAAACAGTGTTATGGCCTTTAAAATCAATTTACCTCTTTGTTCTGGGTATAGTTTACTTTATGCAATTAAATCATGGAAAATTTATTATTAAAGAAAAACCAAATTGTCAGTTATTTCCTATCTCTTGATGTTTTGTATTTTTGTGTAATGACAGTATCTCATTTCTTTGCTTTTTTAAAATATCTTATTATGGTTAAGAATCTTTTTGAATCTAACTTTTGTGTATTTGATATACCTGAATTTCTTCACAGAGAAACACAGTCACTTAAATTTGAAGTTTAGTTTTTTTTTTTTTAAGGGTAGGCTTGGATAACACAAGAAAAAGCATAATTAGACATCAGAACCTGCCATTTATTTCTCCTACAGTAAGATATGACTTTAAACAAGGACAGATCTTCTTCTAATACTTCATGTTTCTCAGGATAGATGAATTATCCCCTTCAACCCCAGGGGGTTGGCAGGAGTAGGGGGGCTTATTATGTAATTGTTTGTTTTCATTATGGCATTTATGGGTAATATTTGTGTTTATCCTGTCATTTCAGATTTATTCGCCCTGTAATTCTATTTGTTTATAAATCTCCATGGGCAGGGCCCACGTTTCCTCCTCATGTATATTCACTTTCCTTATTGTAGGCACTAAAAATAAATTCCTAATTTACAAAAAAACAGTGAAGAAAGAACAGGATTAAGAATGGACGTGGAGGGACTAACATTCATGGTTAGGAATAGTTTGTTGCTACTAGAACCTAGAAAGAATGATAGGAAACATATTTAGATACATATTGAGGAGAGGACAAGTATATGTAGGGAAATTCCTATTTGTTATCAATATTGTTCCTTCAAAAGTAGGAGTCATGCCCCCCTACGTGGAACATGACATCCAGGAATGAAAGTCTCCCAGGCCACATGGGAGATGACTCCTAGGGATGAATCTGGCCCTGGCACTGTGGGATCAACAATTCCATCCTGACCAAAAGGGGGTAAAGAAGTGTAACTAATAAAGTTATCAGTGGCAGAGAGCGTTCAAATAGAGTCGAGAGGCTATTCTGGAGGTTGCTCTTATGCAAGCTTCATTTAGACCTTGCTACCTATCATAACCTGCCAAACCCCAACCAGGACCACACCAACCAATCCGAAAGAACACCTTGAGAAATATATAAGATTCCACAAGGGTTCCATGCATTAAAGTAACTTTCTAGAAACCTACAACCTCCAGATGGGTTCCTGGTCCAGGTAAGTCCTGAAACCTAGAGGACCCAGCCTCTCCAGAACATCAACTAGTTCCATTTCCCTACCCCACATTAGTGACAGACCCTTCTAAAATGAAAAAGTTAAACTGGCCATAGCCCAAACATCCCTAAAGAGAGAGATAAAAAGAACAAAGGTGACGGTGGAGTTATACAGAGAAGATAGGATTTAACAAATGAATATGTTTGCTGAATCATTAAATTGATATTTCTTTTGGTCTCCAGTATCTTAGAGCAGCTAGAAGTAAAAACCTAAAATTGTGTAATTGTAACCCATGTCAAACTCTGAAATATGTTCTACAACTAATTGCAGTGCCATGCCTTGAAATTTATTGTTTTCTTTTTTTTTGTATATGCGTTATTTTTCACCCAAAAAAAATCGATTGTGGTGATAAAAAATATTTAAGCCTTCTAACCTCCTATATTCTGGAGCAGCTAATAGGAAAAATCTGGAAGGATCGTATGGTAGCCCATGACAAACTCTGAGACCTGTCCTGTAACTTCTTGTTGAAGAGTGTTTTGAAAACTATTGCTTTTTTATTTCTTTGCTTTGTATATATATTATACTATAAAATAAAAAGGTTAAAAAAAAAGTAAGAAGTAAGTTCATCTCCTGAGATTGATAGAACTGGGGATGGTACATGGAGAGGGGGAGTAAAATCAAGGGTTTGGCTTGAGAGGGACATCTAGTAAAGGACCAATTGGAGAAAAATATACTGATATTGGCAAAAAACAATTTAGACAACAATTCACACTGTTAAGAGAGCCCCGTCCTTTACTTGAGCACAATATGGACAGAAAGTAAAGCGCTTTTGTAAACAAATTCGGATTTGTCAAATTGAGATTGTCTGAATTTTGGAGGCCCTAACAAAGAGTAAATTCAGTGGATATAAAGCAGTGGAGGAGATAATTTATGTCTGAAGAGCATGGTATCACAGTATTACTTATGATAATACTCAGTATTTATTGACTGTTTTTTCTATACCAGACACTGAGGGTCACTTTATAGGCTTATTTTTAGCCTTCTCAACAACCTTGAAATGACAATTATCACTACATTACAGTTGAGAGGAAATAAATTCAAAGAGGCTTAATAACCGACTATTACATGGTAGATCTGTGATGATTGTTGGCAAGTAGGACTGCCTGACTAAGGTACATGTGCCACCGAATTAGAGCAAACTGGAGAATTACAGTCACCTACCCAGGCTGCAAACAACAGCAATTTGTCTCTATTCATCCACTATCATGATAGTATCTCCTGGGATTACTGAAACAATCTTAACATCACATTCTTCCCACTAGGTCCATGCATGCTTGTTAAATCATGAGTCTCCATCGTAGGCTTACAATATAATGTAAATCGAATGCTGACATTTCAGTTTCTTTATTTCCTGTTGAATTATACTGTAAGAAAACAGAAAATCATGTCCTAGGATCCCAGGAGATCAAAGTACATTCCTTTGATTACCGTTATAATAGACGAATAGTGCTCCCCAACATCCCCTTCTCTTTTTTGGCAAGAGAACCCTGGCATTTTAGCTGGACACTTAGCCACCCAGACGTCATTCCTTTAGCACTGGTGCAGCAATGTTATGGATATTTAACCAAAGGGATGAGGCCCAAAGTGATAAGTACAACTTTTAAGGAAGTTTAAGGAAGGGAACTAGCCTCACATCTTTTCCCCCTTTTTTATCAGCTGAAATACAATAGTGCTAAGTCATTTTGGACCACGTGTCTCTGTACAGAACCTTGATGATGTAACTACAAGATCATTATTTTTATTTTTCAAATGAAATGTGGATCTAGTAAGTGACCCAGACTTTTGAAGGTGTGGAATTGTCAGGAACTGAATTATGTCAGAGAACTGTGAGATGAAAGTGTTGGATAGACAAAGCATCACATAGAATATCTGGTAGATTGAGAGTGAGGAATGAAACAAATTTAAATATGTAAAAGGAAGTAGAACAAAACTATTGATGGCAGCAATTGTGGAGGGGCAGAAAATTATTTGGCTAAAAGTGCAGGCATTTCTTGGGAGTACCAGCTCTTCCTCAAGGCTAGATATATATCAGTCTGGAAGTTTCAGCTAAGTATTAAATAACCATCCCAACTCTCAAATATATGGTGTTGAAAAAAACATCTTCCTCTTGATAGAGCAGGAGGTCAAATTGCAAAAAGATCAAAACAGTACAATATTATCGAAGACATGATTTAATGAAATGTTGAAAGATAAGGGGAGAAAGAATATGAGTGAGGAACATTCTTAAAGAATATAATTGTGGAATTGTGTTCTGATGGGCTGAAATCAAATTGGGAATGATTTTTAGGAAAAAAGTAACACCATAATTCAGGATGAGAATTTATGAAAGACTGAAAGTTATTATTTGAGAATGTGTACCTGAATCTGGAGAGACAAAATCAACAACTTCTCTTCCTCTATCGTCTTAGTTTTCTATTGCTGTGTAACAAACAACCATAAAGTTAACAGGATTAAAGCAGCAAGAATCTATTATCAGTTTCTACGGATGATGTGTCAGATGGGGTATTGGTCAGGACTACAATACCATCTGAGGTTTAGGGTCCTTTTCCAAGGTCACCCAAACTGTTGGCAGAATTTGACTCCTTGCATTAGTTGGATGGAGGTCCCTGTTTTGCTGCTCCCATCTGGCAGCTAACACTAAATGTCAGGCATGTGGTTGAGGACATTTTTGACCTTCCATCCATTTCTGTGCTCCAGTCAACACCATCTGAAGCAGAAGAGTTGAGGATCAATCCAGAAAAGTATGAAAAGTCCATAAATAGTTTGTATTTCAAGCCACTTGTTGGTGTTGTTTTGGATGCTTTGTTATGTGGCAGCAATAATCCAAAACATAGGTGAAAGCAGGGAAAGATTGTGTATCCATAGAAAAGGGCATAAGGCGAAGACAGTTAATGATAGGGAGAAGGTTAGAAAGAGAGAATAAATGCATATGAATAACCAGGGTGGCCAGTGGAGCTGTGTTCCAGTAGCCATGTTTCTTGATGATGACTGAACAATGATATAGCTATCACAATGAGACTCTGCGAATGTGGAAACCTTGTGTCTGATGCTCCTTTCAGCTACTATATCAACAAAAGAGTAGAACATATGGAATAGAAATAAATAATAGGGGGAACAAATGAAAAATAACCAGGGTGGCCAAATAATTTTAATGTGAACATTGGGACATTTTTGAGAGCGAAAAGAAGCATACTTAACCTTATGTCAAGATGACCAGAAGTAAGATGGCATATGTTAAATGAAGGGGAAGAGACACAATCAGCAAGGGAAGTTTCTTTATTTTATGGCATGAAGGAAGTTCATAAACAAATACATTTGGACAAGCTACAGCTTATACATACTGAATAAGGAGCAGCAGACTGCTAACTAGCATAATATTATTTTGCAGGAATTTGAAGGCTGTCCAAATGCTGGTTAAATTTTACCTGACTATTCCAATATAAGACTTTAGTAAAAGTCTAGCTGTCAGGGAATTTGGTATAAGGTTAGTCAATCTTCTGAGGTTGCCTAGGGGATGTTAATACTAGAAACACTATAAAACATATTTACTTGTTTATGTACAACAAAGTACCCCACAGGAACCTCCGAGGACCACTTATAGAATTTCAGTTTCAGTGTGATCCCACATCACTAACAAATAAGCACCAAGTTTATTTTATTTTATTTTATTTTTTTGCATGGGCAGGCTCTGGGAATCAAACTTGGGTCTCTGGCATGGCAGGTGAGAATTCTGCTACTGAGCCACAATTGCACTGCCCCACATTTACTGTACGTGTGTTAGAGATTATAGAGTTCACAATTAGATACAAAACATAAGTGTGTTTTAGAGATTTTAAAGGAATTGCTAAATTTTATTATATATGCTCTTGAATAATGTTTTATTATTATGGAAGGTTTTTGCTTCTTCTTAGCTAAGCTTTATAAATATAAGAGTTCTCAGGCTGTTTAATTATTAGAAGAATTATTGATCCAGTTGCCCAGCTATACTTTATTATGCTAGTCAGATCAAAAGAAATAAGGGAAAGATTAAAAGAAGAGCACAAAATGATAGGTTTTAGAATTAGGACTTTTACCATCACCGTTAATTTCCACAGACATTTAAATTCAGATACCCAAGTCCTACTGTCATTAGCAATTTTTACGTGCAGGTTGACAAAAAGCCTGGCATGAAAGATCGCTGACTTCCTCAATTCCTGTGACTCCTACAGTTCCTGCCTTTCAGCACGGCCTTCCAATGCTGCTGAGTCCTCGGCATCGCTGGGACCTGTTCCACTTTGAATCACACACTCCATTGCCAACCCTCTGTCCATCACCTCCTGTCCTTCCAGGATTTTCAATCCCTTCTACATTTACACCTCTGTTCTTTCCTAATTAAAACCCTTGGCTTGTCCTTCCTCTTTCATGACATTATCTGAACCTTAAATTTTTAATTTACTTTTTCCTACTGAGCCTTGTTTCTACGGTACATTTCATACCATTCTATTTTTTTTTTCCACACTCAAATCCCTCTTCCAAATTCTTCAATATAATCTCAAGCTTAGATCAACCTTATCATTTTCAATACATTTTTTTTTACTTTGATAGTAGGCTTTCCGATGAAAATCATAAAACATGGCATTCGTGCCGCTTAAATTTAAATTATGATCTCTGACCCTCTCAATCTGGACCTTTGATGGCAATTCTTCAGTGGCTACTCCAAAATTTCACTTTTGTCTCTAAGCCACCTACTTTAAGCCCAAGTTCTGGCTTACCTTAGATGAACTAGAAGCTTTTACTTCAAGACAACTCATAATATACCAGGCATAGCTTTTACTCAGTTTTATAGACACCCACACCCACACACACTCTAATGCAAACACTTTTTGAGGTTTATAACCAAATCACAATGAGCCTTCTTTGGAATGAGTCCTTTTATTTGCAAGGTTGAACCCTAACTGCATTCTGAATCCCTTTCCTTTTAAGTGGACCAGCAATGGGTATCTGGCCTAAAGTGAGCCAATCCAACTCTCATCTGACTATTTGGAATTGGGAGAGTAATTCAGCCTATGCATGGGTTTGAAATGACAGAAAATGAATTCAGGATCATAAGGAAGCTTTATTCTTTTATGTAGACAAGGAAACAGAGAAAGCCGATTTATAATTCATCATGTATAGAAAAAAAATAGGGAAATGAAATAAAAAAATAACTGTGTGCTCAATAACTTTCCAACTCTTTGTCCAGTGCTTTGGGAATGCCTCGGTTGCACTTCTGCCAATGGTCTCCTGGCTTGTTTTCTTAGAAATATTCTACTTTATTGGTTAGGCAAGTTAGTTTTCACCACGTACAAATTAATTTTCATCATGTACAAAAATATGTTTCTAAATAAGATACACATGCTTCTCTAAAAAGCCAATATGTGAGTGCATGCCATTCAAAGGACATTGATAAATTATTTTATATATATTTAGGTCATTTTTATGTTTTTACTTTTACTGACAATGACTCCCTCCCTGCATCAGTATCAGTGGGTCAATTAATGTAAATATATTAACTTTGAGAGATACATGAAAGCATTCTCCAAAATGCTATTGCAATTTATACTCTCACAAAGACTATTCAAAAGCATGTTTTTTTCACATCCCACCAATAGGGAAAACAGTTTCATTTAAAATTTTTTACTAATATCTGGGATAAAATGATATCACCCTGTTATATTCATTTGTATCATTACTCATGAGATTGGGTTTTTCTTTTTTCTTGATATATATTATCCATTTCCATTTCTTCTCTGTGAAAGGCCAATATTCTTATTCTCCATTAATTGTTTATCTAACTGATTTTTAAATGACTAATTTATACTGTATAGTTTTTCTTTATTTTCCTTGCCTCTCTATCATATCTCAATATTATTTATGACATCACTAACAATTTTTTTTCCATTTTACCTTTAATGCAAGCTTTTATGGCTTTGAGATTTTTCTTCTGTGCTTAGGAAACCATCCCTCTTTTAGGAATATGGTAAGGGAATCCTGTTTTCTCCTGTGGTTGTCTAGATTATCTCTCATTAAGGTGTATAATATATTTGGGATATTTTAATTAAATAATTTCATTAAGGGACTATTTTTAATGATGCATTTCCAATTTGTCCCAACAGCATTTTAAAATCAGATTGCCTTTTCCTAACTGATTTGGAATGCTGTTGTTATCATGAATTAAATACTTATATATACTGGCACTGATTTCTCAATCTTATTTTGTTCTCTTTTGTTCCTGGATCTGAATCCTTTTGTGTTTATTACTTTAGATTTTTATTATGCCTTGGTATGTGGTAGTACAAAACCCCCTATTTCTTCTCCTTTTATCAAAGCTCTCTTGATCCTTTTTTAAGCAGTTCATCTTCCACAAGAAAAGAAAAAAAAACCTGATTGTTGATATGTAAACATTATAAATAGTTATATCAGTTGATTTATTTTTCTTTTTTGTTATTAGATAGAAATGACTTTTGTTCCTAATAATTCATTCTCAAAGTTTATTTTGTGTGATTTTATTACAGGCATTCCAGGTCTTTCTATATTTATATCCTATTATCTAACTATACCTGCATAGTTTTATGACTTAAGGTTTCTATAGATTTTGCTTTGTTATCTGTCTCTGAATTATTGCCTTTAAGTGGCAAGTTTTTCCCATTTATATTTGTCTTACTATTGATATAGTTAATGTTATTTCAACCATGATATTTTGTATGAGTGTACTTCCAGAGTTTCTTTTTGTTTGTTTTTGCCAAAAGTTCTGCAGATATTACTGGTCATAAAATTTTTTCTCATGGTAATATTTCTAAATACACATCCCTCTGGTTAGGTCTAATAAATTCTAATCTCAGAATTCTCAAGGAAATCCCACTCCACTGACATATAGACAGATATATACATGAATATATCCATGAATATTTATTATTTACCTTGTTTGCTTTTCCACCAAAATTGTAAACTTTTCAAGGTATAACTTTTTGTATGAGGTCTCAATTCCCAACTTCCACATCACTGTATACAAAGGGTTCACCTTTTTTCCCTGGTGGGAATTACATCTATTCAAGTACAGAGTTTCTGAGATAAGCATGCTCTCACCCCACAAGTAGCTAAGAATTATCACTGTATTTTTTGACACCTGCTGATTTAGCTTTCATTTTAGTAAGCTTAGCTATAGGTTTTGTGTTTTCTAGAAAAAAGGATTTAGGTCATCATGGCCTTTCATTTTTAAAATTGAATGTTGTTGTTTTTTTCCCTTCATAAAAGGTAATAATAATAAAGATTAACATTGGTTCTTGAATGAATTAAAATGTCTATACTTTGGTTTTCCTATCTGGAATATAAATATCTCACTACTTCATCTCAATTATATCAACTCCCTGATTCTGTGGTGTAATAACATTTACAAGTGATCAAAAACTAAACTTCCTTGGAAGGGGAAATAGTTTGAACTCATTATAATATTTGGGGTTCTAGTAAGAGCATTATCTCAGCCATAACAAAAATTTAATAAACTCTATGGCAAATCCTCATTTGCACTTCAGTGCAGTGGTACACTCATACTGTATCATGGACATTTTATTCCTGCTGCAAGTCAAGCTATCGCCTCGGGTCTAGACATTTGCTCAGATAACCTCTGGAAAGCTATTGACATCCTCTCTCTAAAAGCCCCCATAAATGTGCTTACAGCAACATTACTGCTCAGCAGGAATTTCTCACTCTCTAAATTGTCAAATTTATATTCGAAAGAATAGAAGCTTTAATCCACCTTAATCCTTCAAAACTTCTGCACAAGGAGAAAAAAACACCCTTTTTAACTAGGCTGTAATAATTTTCACTCACAGTCCTGCAATGGGAATAGAATACAAATTATACATAAAAAAAATCCCTTTAACTTTAGCACAATTTTAAAGTGAAAGTTTTATTCTGAATTTGAAATTTGCCAAGGTCTGTGGCTGAGTTTCAGATACCCACTTCCCTTCTTGGCACAAGATAATTTGGAAATCAGAAGTCTGCACACTTGAGATATTTCCAGGCTCAGAGTGTCAAAAAGACAAGATGGCATATGGTGAAGTAAAAGGGATTTCTCACATTCAAGAACACATTTCAACTTCCAAAACACAAAAATAAATAAGTTCTTCTTCAAATTCATAAAAGAGATGAGAATTTTTCCCCAAATATTATAGATATATCAAAGTTAAGCAGCAATATGTTTGAGTCTGTCACTTCCTGCAAGCTTTCCACTAAATGGATAAGTTCAAATTTCAAGATTGTCTTCATTTTGTCATATTAACTTTGGCATAAAAATGTTTCCTTCTTTGGCAAAGATGGCAGTAATCCCCC